>PPON03000007.1:0-272820 GCA_003708525.3 Monosporozyma unispora | reverse complement strand
TGAGAATATTGCTCAAAATAGATAGCTAGTATTTTGTTGTTAATTAGTTAGCAAAAATATATATTTTCTTGTTTGTTATTGAGTGTACAGTTTAATTGGTATCTTTTGTTTACTTCACCTTGTTGTTCTATCAATTATAGTAAAATATGGTTTAGCTCAGTTATTTGAACTTGTTGTTTGCTTCTCAATGGTTGAAAGTGAATTTAAGATCTAACAAATTATACTTTTTTCACTTTTCTTACTTCAAGTTATTTAGCCTTGCTTTTTTTTTGTTCAGATTTGATGTTTATGTATTACCCAAAAGGGTAAAACGTGTTCCAATAAGTAAATACCGCTTTAAAGTAAGAAAATCACATAAATGCAAGGGGATTCAAACGATCCCTGAGCCATATATTGAGGTACAGTTACTTGATGGAGTAATTGATTGAGATCAGATGTGGAGGGAGGAGATAAACAAATATATTTATATAGCGGGTGAAAAGGAGTTTTTTAGTAACCCAGTTGAAAAATGAGTGGGAGTCCGGTAAGAACCGATGGTTGTTGCAGGGTACTGAGTCTGGTAATAATAATTAAACAATAGTTTTTCTGTATTTTACAAGTTTGATAGAGATGATTAGTTCATATATAATTGAGAAGTAGGGGATATATCTGAAAACTTTTTAATTAACTAAAAGCAGAACAAACAATTAGAATACAAGGATTATTACCATGCTTGTTACTCAAATCTAAAACTGATCTTGAATTTTTGTACGTTAAAGACACTTGAAAATTTGGATAAGGGATATCTTTATCTATGGGTGACTTTGATTTTCTTGAAAGAATAGCTTAAGAGTAATTTAAAAATTAATTAACTAATTAAAAACACATGATGAACTTGTATAAATAAACATATTAACCTTCCAAAAGGATATATGAACCATATCATGATTACATTTTCATAAAATAACAACTATTTATACTTTGGATGTACGGCGTTTACATCAAATTTTTTTAAAATTGAAAAATATTGAAAAAACAGTTAAGACAACCAAAAAGACGTCACTGAAAAGAGATAACAGATCTCGAATTATCATATACATTATTTGATACAATACAATAAAACAACACTTAATTAACTGTTGAAACACAAATAACAATCAGTACATGATATAATGAAAAGTTTAGATATTACGGTCCCACTTGATTCTCCTGGGATTTTAGTACCACATTTAACTAACAACAAATATGATTCATATAAGATAACAAAGATTAAAGGTGCTTTAACCAATGTGATATATAAATTGTCAATCTATCTAGACGGTGGGTGTCAAAACTATTTAGTTAGAATCTATGGCAGTAAGATGACTTCTTTAGTTAATAGAGAAGATGAACTTAAAAATATTAAAATAGTCCCTAAAGAAGTTGGTTTCGTCAAGATTTTACTACCATTTAACAATGGTAGAGTAGAATCATTTTTAGATGGATTTAAATCGTTATCCCAATCTGAAATGGTTAATGTAAGATATGCAAAAGTTATCGCCAAGAATTTTGCCATATTACATTTTAAGTCTGTTCCATTGGAAGGTGAAGATATAAATATATATGATCATGGATTTGTGTGGGAAAAGATTCAAAATTGGATTTCAATTATTGAATCACCAATGGGTCAAGATTGGTTAATTAAGAATAAACGTTCAAATGTTCATAATGTCTTACTTTCTAAAGATTGGAATACATTTAAACATATTATTACGAAATATAAGAATTGGCTTTTAAATGATTACACAGGTTCGTCTCACTCATTATTATTTTGTCATAATGATACACAGCAAGGAAATATATTGGTAGAGGAAAGTACCCGTGATGATGACGAACCAAATATTAAATTTATTGATTATGAATATTCTGGTCCAAATTTTATAGATTTTGATCTTTCCAATTATCTTACCGAGTGTATGCATGATTATGAAGTAGATTCCAATGAAGCTTATAAATGTATTGGGTCTAAATATCCAAGTAAAAAACATATTTTTGAATTTGTAGATAGTTATTTAATGACAAAATCTAATTTGGGAGTATCGCCAAATAAAGAAGAGATCAAGAAATTGTATAATAACATTATAAAATGGAGAGCCGCAACACAACTGTTTTGGGCTTTGTGGGCAATATTACAAAGTGGTGATTTAACCTCTTTAAAAAATGATAAAGAAAATACTAATCCATACGATGAGTATGATGTGGAAACATTATCATCATCAGATGATAAATCTACTAGAGATGGAATTGTTGCTGATGATAGTGATGATGATGATGATGATGATGAACCATTTAATTATTTGGGTTTTTGTAAAGATAAATTATCATTTTTTTGGGGTGATTTAATTAAATTTGGTATTGCCTCTAAAGATAATTGCATAATTGAAAAGATTCAATATTTAGATACTGAATTGTATTAAAAAACTAGCATAAATATACTATAGAAAAATATATACGCATATACATTCATTAAGATTCCCTAATAAATTATTAACTTAAAATGGAGACACTAGCGGATATTATTTGACTATATAAATATGAATGTTATTAACATAAGATACTAGCAGAAAATTTATAGATAAGGAAATAAATAATCATTTTATTATTAAAAGGATAGAGAAAACAATGGCATAATAATATAATGGGTTAAAAAGTATAAGCATACAAGGAAAGAAAAAGGGATTAAGCTAATAACATCTTTCTTGGATCTTCAATTAATTCTTTAACAGTCTTTAAGAAAGTAACAGCTTCTCTACCATCTAATAATCTATGATCATAAGTTAAAGCTAAATACATCATTGGTCTTGACACGATTTGTCCATTAACTGTGACAGGTCTTTCTTTAACACCATGTAAACCTAAGACAGCAGTTTGTGGCATATTAATAATTGGAGTACCATATAATGAACCAAAGACACCACCATTAGAGATTGTGAAAGTACCACCAGTCATATCTTCTAAAGTTAATTTCCCATCTCTTGCCTTGTGACTTAATCTAAGAATTTCTTCTTCAATTTCTAAGACAGATAATGATTCCACATTACGTACTACGGGAGTGACTAACCCCTTTGGGGTGGCCACAGCCACAGAAATATCAGTGTAATCACGGTACACAATATGATCACCTTCAATGGCACCATTTACAGCTGGGATATCCTTAGCAGCTAAAGTACAAGCTTTGGAGAAAAGACCCATAAAACCAAATTTAACACCGTTCTTCTTGATGATTTCATCTTTATATAATTTTCTCATTTCTAATAACGCACTCATATCAACTTCATTAAATGTAGTTAATGATGCAGCGGTGTTTTGTGATTCCTTTAATCTTTCTGCAATTCTTAATCTCATTCTATTCATTTTAACTTTAGTTTCATTACGTGCAAATGGGGTGAAAGATTGAGAAGCAGTTGGAGTTGGTTTAGATTCTTCGACCTTTGGCTTTGGTTTAGATTGTTGGGGTGGAGGTGGGGGTGGAGTGTCTTTCTTAACTTCCGCAGGTTGTTCCTTAGCTGGAGCAGAAGTAAACTCGGTTTCCTTAGGAGCTTCTTCCTTGCCAGCTGGCGCAGCAGAACCTTCAGCTGGAGCTTCACCTGGTTCAATTTGTGCTAATTCTTCCCCCACGGTAACAGTATCATCTGGTTGAAAATTTAATTTAGTAATAATCCCTGAGACAGGAGAATTAACTTCCACATCAATCTTATCAGTTTCAATAGTAGCCAATAAATCATCTTCAGCAATAAAATCCCCAACTTGTTTAGTGAATTCCTTTAATGAACCTTCAGTTAAGGATTCCGCCATTTGTGGAACTTTCACAGAGGTAGAATTGAAACGTAACCCAATTGGATTCATGAAGGAGACTTTATTATTATATTGAGATAATTTAAAAGTATTATTTGTATAGTTAGTAGATTTATATGGAGTTTGGTTATGTATTATACCATTTGAGATAGTTTGAATATATCTCTTTGAAGTTGTTGATTTAACCACTGTGGTTAATGATCTCTTAGTGGCTCTAGATAGCATTATTAATTAATTTGTGATTGCAGTTATGGATTATAAATTGATTGTTTTCTTTAATTTGACGTAAAGGGAGTATATAGATATAATGATATTTTGTATAGATTAACGATTCAGTGCAACAATAATTTTGTGCTTATATAAAGTTGATGTAAAGTTGGAGAAGTGGACGGTTAGTAATCTTACTATCTGTTGTGTGAAAGTACAGTTAATTGAATATTTGAATGTCTGCGTTAATGATAATTGGTTGATTGGTACGATTTATTTTATATGGTCCAACTCCGTTGTTTCCTCAATAAAATTTAATTTGATTGTGGTGATTTTTTTGTTTTTGCTTTTGTTTTTGTGAGAAATTGAAAGAGATGAGCTCAATGAGCCAATGAACTGAGAGAATATCTCGGATTTCTATTGTTTTCGCTCTGTTTTTTGTTTGTCTTTTTTTAAAGAGAGAGGTTTCTTAAATTTTTAAGTTTTGGTTTTCAAAATCCGTGTTCGATTCGTGCGCGTGGTTGCTTCTACTTGGACTGGAGTCATCGTTACACTTCCAGAATATATTAGCAGACACAGAAGAGACAAAGAGAAGACAGAAAAAACACTTGATACCATAGGTAACCTTTTCATTAAATTATTTACTAATAAACACTTCAAAAGTTATATTCTAATATAGGAAGGAGTTTTATTTTGTAATGCTTTTCCTTTTTGCTTAAAAGGGAAATGGTTTAATGTGAAGGACCACTTAACAGTATAAACCTCCATTTGTTTTAAAATCATCCCCCCCCCCCCCCCTCTTCTTTGAAGTTAATATTATTTGTATATGTTATCCTCCCTCCCAGTTTAAAATTATATGTGGTTTCTAAATTCACATAATATTAAATGTTTGCGATAGTGTAGTAAATATATATTTGTTCTAGAGCTGTAGTTTTAAAATTAATAGAGGTCACTATGCAAGGATCTTAATTTTAAGTAACCATTTAAGCGTTAGGGCTTTGCCTATTTAGTGAATACCCTTTGTTCTCAAATTTCATATTTGAAACTTCTATTGTTCTCACATTTTTTTTACAATTTTCAAAATTTCAAAAACAAACAAACATCAAATTTTGAATCTTTACCGTGAAATTTGATCCTTTTATTTACATACATTTTCTGAAATAATATAATATGATGATGTATTTGTAAAGAGATATTCATTTAATACAATAATTAATTGAATTAAAAAAGACCATAAAATACTCAAGTACTATTAAATATACTATAGAAACATATACCACCTATAATTGCATAAAAAACACCCTATTTTATTTGTTTACAGATCAGATCATACAAGAAAAAAATAATACAATATTATTAACTTCAGATTATGTCAACAAATAAAGAAAATTTGGATCTCATGGGGGATACAAATAGAACTAGTGATAATAATAATAAAAACAATAACTCATTATTAGCTGAATTAGAACAAGTGCATAATGACATTGCGGGTTTAGCACAATTGAAAGCAACAACAATATCCAAACAATCAATAAGACACTCACAATCTGAAAATTTTATATCAAATTTTTTACAAGATAAAGATGAATTATATCAAACAGATTTATTTAAATCTGATACAACTCAATCCACCAATCTTTCATTGATTCAACAATCTCCTGAGGATATGGATTTTACTATTAATATGTCTCGTAAATTAATAAATGATTGTAGAAAATTAAAGACAATTAATGATAATCAAAAGAATGAAATAAATAATTTACAAGTGGAAATTAAGAAAATACAGGAAAAGAATAATTTCTTAACTGAAACCATTGATGATTTAAATGACAAGAATTGGATCCTAGAATCTGATTTAACTAAAGTTAATAAAGATTTTAGAGATTTAAAGAATAAATTTAATAAAATTGAACATTCAATAAATAATTATAATACTATGTTACAAGAGAAGGATACCAAAATAGAATCATTAACTTTAAATGAAGAAATTTTAGAGAAACAAATATTGGATCAAAAATTAAACTTCAATACTGATATTAAATTATTGAATGATCATATTACAGAATTGAATGACGAAAACGATGAGTTAAACAATTTAATTAAATCATTGAAAAATGATATTGAAACTTTAAAGCATGCCAAAGTTGAACAAGATTTGTTAATTGAAGAAAATAGAAAACAATTGAAAGAAGATATCTCTATCATTTCAGATTTACAAGATAGAGTCATGCATGATTTACATGATAGTTTCATTGATGATGATAGTGGTTCAGATATGACTTCAATTCATTCAGTTACCCTTACTGAGGTGGAAGATTACGCTCTAAAACATGATCTTAAATTATTAGATATTGCACTATATGATAAGATGACAAAAGAATTAGATCATTTGAAAACTATTGACAACTCATTAAAAATCTTAGAACAACATGGTTGTGACTCCAAGTCATATTTATCTCTGGATACTTTTAACATTTTACAAAATCCACCTTTAGGTAACCTTAAAAAGAATGTTGAAACACATAATCATCATATTATTAACGAACAATCATTCAAATTTTTAGGCAAATTAGATAATGACCAACCTAATAAGGATCTTTTAATTGATCTTGCTCATAGAATTCATCATGATTTACTTTCCAATGAGGAAATAAATGATATGAAACAAAAATTAGAGAAACCAAGCCTAGAATATTTAATAGAAAAGGTAGAATCTTTGAACCAACATATTATAGACGATGATTCATTTGATTTATTGCAACATATTAACCTCGAAAAGCCAGATAAAGAAACGTTAGAAACTTTAGTTCACAACATTGGATGTAATATACTTCCAACTGAGGAATTAACAAAGTTGAAAGAATCTCTAAATCACCCCGATTTGGAGTATTTAAAGGAAAAGGCGTTTCATCAAGGTAATTTATTAATGCCAATCGAAGAATATGAAATCTTAAAAGATAAGATTCAAAATCCAACTATTGATTACATCGCAGAAAAATTAAAAGTTTATAAAAGAGTCATTTTGGAAGAAGATAAACTAGAAGAATTACAAGAACTAGTAGAAAATCCACCAATGGAAAAGATTGATGAAATATTATACTCAAAGAATATGACAAGAATTAAGATTAAAGAGTATAGTACTTTGAAGGATATCATAAATAATCCAAAATTAGAATTTCTTACAGAGAAGGCTAAATCTTTCAAAAAACTTTTAGTAGATGTTGCTGAGTCTAAAAGTTTGAATGATATTAAAACTAACCCAACTATTGATTTTTTAATCGAAAACGCAAATAAATACAACAAGACTTTGATTGAACATGCTAGATTAGAAGAATTAAAGAAGAATTCCGAAAATCCAGATTTACAATTCTTGAAAGAGAAAGCCTCTGCATTAGATCAAACAATTATTTCTAACTCTGAACATGTCAAATTAATTGAGAATATCGATAATCCGAAGCTTGAATACTTACAAGAAAAGTCTCAAGATATTCATTACAAAACAATTCCAGAAATTGAATACAAAGATCTAACTACCACCAAATCTTCACCAAGTATAGACTTCTTAAGAGAAAAGGCTAATAAATTAGATTTAACTATATTAAAAACAAAAAAATTTGACATACTTTCTAAGAATACTAACGAACCTGATCTAGACTTCTTAGAAGAAAAAGCTTCCACTTTTGATAAGTTACTAGTAAACAGATCTGAATTTGAGAAGTTGCAAAAATCATATTCTCATCCAACGTTAGAATTTATGAAGTCACATTCCTCTGAATTGAAACATATTATTATCCCAACATGTGAGTATGATGAACTGATATCGATTAAGGAGCGACCCTCTTTAGATTTTTTGAAGGAACATGCAACTCAGATGGATTCAACAATAATCAAGAATCATGATTACAAAGAATTGGTAGATACAAAGGTGCATCCATCATTAGACTACCTAAAAGAGTATGCTACTAAGTTAAAACAAACTGTGCTACCTGCTTCCGAATATAATGGATTGGTTACTATGAAAGAGCATCCTTCGTTAGAATTTCTTGAAGATCATGCCAATAAATTACAATACAAATTGATGCCATTTGATAACTACAAAGAATTAGTTAGCACTAAAGAACATCCATCATTAGCTTTCTTGGAGAAACATGTTTCTCAAATGGATTCCATCATTACTAAGAAGCAAAATTATAACGAATTAGTTTATATTAAAGAACACCCATCCTTAGATTTCTTAAAAGATCACGCTGCCAAGTTAGATTATAATATGATTCCCAGTACAGAATATAACGAATTGGTAAATACAAAAGAGCATCCATCATTGGACTTCTTGAAGTTGCATGTAGCTGAGCTTACTTCTAACATTGTTTCAATTGAAGAGTACGATGAACTAATTAACATCAAAGAACATCCATCTTTAGATTTCGTAAAACTCCATGCCAATGGAATGGATCACACTGTTATTCCTACCTCAACTTTCAATGAACTGGTTCAAGTTAAAGAGGAACCATCAATAGAATTTTTAAAACAACATGCCTTACAAAGAGGATCTGTCATTGTCACAAAACCTCATTATGATGAATTGCTTTCTATTAAAGAACATCCTTCCTTAGATTTTTTGAAGTTCCAAGTTGAAAAACTAGAATTTAATATTATTTCGAAAACCGAATACAACGAACTGGTGACTATTAAAGAACAACCATCATTGGACTTCTTAAAATTACACATCTCACAATTAAATTCTACTATAATCCCAACTGACGAATATAATGAATTAATTGATATTAAGTTACATCCTAATTTAGATTTCTTGAAACTTCATGCAACCCAAATGGAATCCACAATTATACATACTTCTGATTATAATGATTTAATTAACATTAAAGAACATCCTCCTTTGGATTTCCTTAAGGTACAGGCATCAAAAATGGACTTTACAGTTGTTTCAAGTTCCAAATACAATGAATTGGTTGATGTTAAGGAACACCCAACGTTAGATTTCTTGAAGAAACATGCTACGGAACTAAAGTCAACTGTTATACAAACTGAAGATTATAACGATTTAATTTCTATCAGAGAACAACCTTCATTGGAATTTTTACAATCACATGCTTCCAATATGAAATATTCTATTATGCCAACTCCTGAGTACAATGAACTTTCAACATTAAAAGAGAATCCAACACTAGAATTTTTGGAGTCACATATCTCTGCTCTAAACTGTATCTTAGTTCCACAAGAAAAGTATGATGAGTTGCTGTCCATACAAAAACACCCTACTCCTGATTTCTTAAAGAGCCATGCTTCTCAATTGGAATATGTAATGGTTTCAAATTCAGATTATGAAGAATTGGTTACTATAAAACAACACCCATCCTTAGATTTCTTAGAATTTCATGCCAGAGAATTGGGTTCCACCGTTTTACCTATTGAAGATTGCAATGAATTATTAAATGTCAAAAATAGTCCATCACTTGACTTTTTAACTACCAATGCTGCCAAGATGAATGCTATTGTTATCTCAAAAGAAGCACATGATAGATTAATGGTTATAAAAGATCATCCATCTCATGAATTCCTTCTCTCAAAAGCCCTAGAGATGTCCAATACAATTATTTCCCAAGATGAATACAATACATTGAAAATAACTTCAGAGAACCCATCATTAGAATTCTTACAATCCCATGCCGCTTCACTAAATTACGCGATTATTGAAAATGATAAATTACATACTTTCACTGAAAATATGGAAAACCCCTCATATGATTTCTTATCTTCGAAGGCTTCACTATATAAAAGCATTTTGGTCAAAAAGACTGTTTATGATGGGTTATTAGAAATTTCAGAAAATCCATCCAACAAATTTTTGAGTGATTGTGCAGCAAAATTAGGTAAGGTTGTTGTTCAAAAAGATTCATTCATAAAATTGATGCAAACTTCGACCAATCCTTCTCTTGAATTTTTAACTAAACATGCTAAAATTCGAAACATGGACCTAATTCCAAGTAATCTGTATGCTGAATTGTGTAATATCAGAGATTCCCCAACATTAGGTTTCTTAGAAGCTAAAGCTAAATCCATCAACTACACGATACTTCCATTAAATAGATATATCGACTTACAAAATATCGAGGTATCACCATCACTAGAATTTCTTTCCTCAAAAGCGACATTGTTACAAAGTTGTGTGATAAGTACTGATGAATACAAATCTTTAATTGAGAATCGTGATCACCCTTCCTTGAAATATTTGAAAGAAAAGGCAGATAAAATAGATTATTGCCTTGTTGAAACCAAAACTTATGATACTCTACTCCAAAAATTCGAGGATCCAGATTTCGAGTATTTGCAGACTAAACTAGCTAATAAGGATTATGTGTCGGTGTTGAAATCAAAGTACAAGAGCCTGATCAAGATTACTGAAGAGCCTACTTTAGCATTTTTGGAAGATCATGTGAAACGTTTTAAGAGAGTATTAGTACCAAGAGAAAAATTCCAGGAACTAGTTGAACTTGAGTCAAATCCATCAATTGAGTTCTTGAAAGAAAAAGCTCTCTCTTACAGTCAAGTTATCATTCCTTCTGTAGAATATGATCAGCTTTTAAAGATTAAGCTTGACCCAGATGTTGAATTTTTGACTCTTTCTGCTAATAACATGGGACAACAGTTAATTGCTAAAGAAAAGCTACAAGAACTATTAGACAAAATCACCTCTCCCTCCCTTGAATTTTTACAAGAAAAGGCTGGTGATTTGGAGTACAAACTTGTCAACAGTGGTTCATATCATGATCTATTAAACAACTGGGACCACCCAGACTTAGAATACTTGAGCAAAAAGTCAGCGGAGATGTATTATACTTTAGTTCCTAATGAGGAATATAACAGCCTCGTTTCTATTAACGAAAACCCAAGTATAACCTTTTTAGAGTCAAAAGCACAAATGTACGGTAGTGTAGTGATCGAAAGGGATGCCTACGCCCACTTACGTGAAATTGAGAAAAATCCCTCCGTTTCGTTTTTACAAGAGAAGGCAAAGCAGATCATGTATTCCTTGATTTCTGTTGACGAACTGCAATCTCTCCGCAAACGAATCGATAAACCAGACCTGGGCTACTTGAAAGAAAAATGTGATATGAATGACAAAGTTATGATTTCAACCGAATTATATAAAGAATTACAACAAAACCAGACATCACCTTCCATTGAATTTCTGAAAAAACAGAGTGCAAATCTAGGTAAAGAGCTGGTTGATCAATCCTTCAAAAATGATATCCTTATTCAATTAAACAATCCAACAGAAGAATATTTAAATGAGAAGGCTGGCTTATTTGGTATGTCCCTTATTGATAATGATTTAAAGAAAACTTTGTCTGAGACGTTTAACAAACCATCCATTGAATTCTTAATGGCTAAAGCTACTACCTATCATAAGGTGTTGACCACAGAGGATTCGTTAGAGAAATTAACTAAGAACTTTGACTCTCCATCATTGGAATTTTTAAAGGAAAAATCTTCTCAACTTGGGTATATTATTGTAGACGATAAGAAATACAAAAAACTACAAAAAGATTTTGAACATCCTACTCTTACATACTTAAAAGAAAAAGCAAATAACATCGATCAAAGTGTCCTTGCTACTGCTGAATTAAACTCGTTAAAAGAATATAAGAACAATCCTGATATTAACTTTTTGAAGGAGAAAGCAAATGCCATCGACAATGTTTTAGTGACGAAGCAATCTTTTACAGAATTGATGGATACTAAAATTCAACCTCCTCTAGAGTTTTTGAAGAGTAAGTGTGAAAAATATGAATATATTCCAATTTCGAAAGAGGAATACACAAGACTAACAGAACTGGAACTTCATCCATCTCTACAATTTTTGAAGAACAAATCTCAAGAATTTGAAAAAGAACTTGTTGATAAATCTTTATACCAGAGACTAAGGGAAATTTCAGAGAAACCTTCTCTTTCTTTCTTGAAAGAAAAATCGCTAGACTTAAATCATTCATTAGTAGAAACAAAAGAATATCATACTTTGACGGAGACCTTCAACAAGCCTGATTTGTCTTTTTTGAGAAAAAAAGCTGCTGATAAGGATTATGAGTTGATACAACAAGGTGTTCTAAGCCACTTACATTCTGTTAATGAAAATCCACCTTTAGACTTCTTAAACAAAAAAGCTGCTGCATTAGAATATATCCTAGTGCCAAATAAAGAGTATAACGAGCTACTGCATATGAAGCGTAATCCTACAGTTGAGTTTTTGAAGACAGCTGCTGCATCTCATAATTATATATTAATCCACAATAGCTCATATGATGAGTTAAAAAACTCTCTCGACACACCCACTTTGGAATATTTGAAAAAGAAATCCAGTGATTTGGGAATGACAGTGATTGAGAGTAAAGAATACCAGGCTTTACAAGATATTAAGACAAACCCACCACTAGACTTCCTTGAGAACCAAGCATTAAGAATTAACTATCATATTATTAGAAATGATGATTACATATCCTTGCTTGGATTCAAAGATCATCCTTCATTGGAACATTTACAATCTTGCGCTATTGCTCTAAAACATACCATTATCTCTCAAGAAGCTTTTGAAGAACTTCATAAGTTTAAGGAGACTCCAAGCAAAGAATTCCTGTCTAGTAAGGCAAAGGCGATTGGTTATGAGATGGTAGGAACTGATATACTGAACGAGTTAAAAAGCCTCAGGTCACAGCCTTCTCTTACATTTTTAGAAGATAAGGCGTCCTTGATGAATTACTCTCTGGTTAATAATGAGAAATTAGATATTTTAAACAATAACACAGACAATCCATCTTTAGAATTTTTGACTGATGCTTTAGATAAAATAGACAGAGTTTCTGTTTTAAAATCTACTCATAATATGTTAAATGAAACTATCAATAGTCCTACTATGTCTTTCTTAGAAGAACATGCCAAGAAGCTGGACTGCAGCATTGTGAATAACGACAATCTAAAGGAAATGCAAGAAGCTGTCAGATTACCAACCAAGAGTTATTTAGAAGAGAAGGCTAAAACCTTCGATTCTGTCCTTATTTCTTCAAACTTGTATGACAACTTAGTTAAACATAGGGACCATCCCACAATCGAATACTTAAAGGAAAATGCAATGAAATACAATCATGAATTAATACCTGAAAATGACTTCCAAGAACTGAAGAGCATTTCTGAAAAGCCATCGCTCGATTTCCTAAAGATTAAAGCTGGTGATTACAATCATACGATGGTATCAAATATTGATTTCCAGAGATTGGAAAATATTGCTGATAATCCTACTCTAGACTTTTTAAGAAAGAATGCTAATAAGTTTAATTCTGAACTTGTGGAAAGTACCTATTTGGCCAGCTTAAAAAATATAAGAGACCATCCCGATCTCAACTTTATCAAAGAAAAGGCTGTCCACTTTGATAGTGTTGTTATCAAGAAAAAACAATTTGAATCTTTGATGCAAAAAACATTAAGCCCAACATTCGATTTTTTGAAATCAAATATCGAAAAGTTAAATTACGTTACTCTTCCAAAGGAAGATCTTGATAGATATATTGTGCTAGAAAACAAACCAACAGAGGAATTTTTACGTGAAAAAGCGTTGGCTCAAGATTTCATCCTAGTAAAGAATGAGTTTTATACTTCATTAATTGAAATGAAGGATAATCCAAATATTGAATTTTTGAAGAAGAAGGCCAGTGATATAGGCTATAGTGTGATTACAAAGGATAAATTATATACATTGGAAACATCATATGATAAACCATCTCTCAACTTTTTGAAAGAAAAGGCATCTGCTTTTGACTCTATAATTGTAACAAAATACTCGTACGATTCTTTAGTGTCCTCTATGACTAAACCAAGTTTGGATTATTTGAGAGAGAAAGCTCTTGACATGAATTATAACATTATTTTAGAAGAGGACTTGAAATCACTTCACTCATCAATAGATAGTCCAACCTTGGAATATCTGCACGATAAGTTAAGCAAATATGCTTATGTTACTATTAATAGAGATACTTACGAAAAGTTGCTTGAGGAAAATAAACATCCTTCAAAAGAATTTTTATCTAAAAAGGCAAGCGAGTTTAACGACCTATTAATTAGTGACGCAAGATTCCAAGAGATGAACACAATGATTGATAGTCCAACCCTTTCATATTTGAAAGAAAAGGCCAGGGTATATAAATTTATGATGCTTCCTGAGGAAGATTATAAAGATTTCTGCGATATCAGAGACCATCCAACTATTGAATTTTTAACCACAAAGTCTGCTCAGTTGAATAAAGTCATTATTTCTTCCAAGGAGCTCGAACGTTTACAAGAAATTGAAAATCACCCCAGCCTTGAATTTTTGAAATCGAATTCTGAAAAGCTAAACAAGCTCATGATCGATAGTAATGAATTCTGTGACTTACAAGGTATAAAAACTAACCCATCCTTCGAATTTTTGGAAGCTAAGGCTGAATTACTTGGATTTGATTTACTTAAAACTTCTGAACACAAATCTATGGTAAGTAAATTAGAGAAACCTAAACTTACCTATCTTCAAGATCAAGTGAAAAAGTTCAAAGCCACTCTAATTTCAGAAAAGGAATTGAACAAACTCGAACAGATTAAGAAGAGGCCTACCATTGAATTTTTAAGGGAAAAGGCATTTGATCTAGGATATATCGTAATTTTCAATAAGGAATACGAACTTCTACAAGAGAAAATTAATTCTCCAACACGTGAGTATCTTGATGAGAATGCTGCCAAATTGGATTGTATAATCTATCCAAAGGAAAAATTAAACAAATTGATCGAATCAGTTGAGAAGCCAACTTTAGAATATTTAAATTCGTTTTCAAACAAAATAGACTATGACTTAATAACTAAAGAAGAACATTCTAATCTTGTTCATATTAATTCATCTATTGATAAATTAGAATTTTTGAAAGAACAATTATTGAAACAAAACTACGTAGCTATTACCAAAGTCGATTTTGACTCATTTGAACAATTACAACAAAAACCTTCTCTACATTTCCTAAGTGAAAAAGCAAAATTGTACAACCAAATTATCATTCCAGAAGAAGAATTTTCAAAACTAAAGGACAGTTATGAGAAGCCATCTGTTGAATACTTAGTTTCCTCGAGTGAAAAACACGGTTATAAATTGATTACACAAGAAGAATTTTCAACATTGAACGAAACAATATTAGATCCACCCGAGGAATTTTTAACAGAAAAAGCACAGTTATATAAAAAGATTTTGGTCGACAAAGTGTTGTATGATCAACAAATGGATTCATTAGAAACTCCATCGTTGGATTTCCTGAAAGCAAAATCTGAGATATTTGATCATAAAGTAATTCCAAATACCGAGTTAGACTCATTAAAAAATCAAATTGCTGAGCCGACTGAAGAATATTTGAAAGATAAATTGTTAATTTTCAATGACGTATTGATAAAGAAGGATGAGTTAAAGTCCCTCAATGATAAATTAGACAATCCGTCATTAAATTATTTAGCAAGTATGGCTTCCAAATATGACTCTACATTAATAGAGACGGCTAAATTAAATGAACTATACGAAAGTATTGACAAGCCAAGTGAGGAATACTTAAATGAAAAATCTGCTAGTTTCAGCAAAATATTGGTTGATAAGGAAGAGTATATGAAACAAATGAATGCTATTGAACATCCAGAATTAGAATATATCAAGTCACATGCTGAGATTCAAGGATATAACCTTGTTAAGATTGAAGAATATGACAAACTGGAAACCACATTTACTAACCCATCTGAAGATTTCTTAACTGAAAAGGCAAGTGTCATGAATAAGACGATTGTTGATACAACTCAATATGTTGAACAACAAGCTATGTTGGATGAGCCAACTCTTGATTTCTTAAAAGTTAAGTCATCTCAAATTGGTTACACATTACTTGAAAATAATGAATTTGGTACTATCCAAAAATCAATCGAATCTCCAGATTTGAACTACTTAATGACAAAGTCTTCTGAATATAAAAAATGCTTAATTGATCTTACCGAGTTAGAAGAAATGAGAAGTGCGAATAACTCACCAACTCAAGTTTATCTTGAACAAAAATGTGAACAATTAGGATTAACTCCTATAGAAGCTTCTAAATTAGATCACTTAAAGGATAACTTGAAAAATCCAACTTTAGAATATTTGGAAATGATGTCTAATGATCATTATAGAAAACTACTAGTTGACCCTCAAGAATGGAACAGATTGAAGAATTTGGTTAACACCCCAGATGAGGAAATGTTGACTAAGGGTGCTGAACATTATGGTTACTATTTATTACCAAAAGATGACAAGCCAGCATTAGAAAATGTTATACATAAAATGGGTTTCAAGTTAGAATCTGAAAATGTTAATGTTCAGGAATTATCTAAGAGAGCTAAGAAAATTGGTATGATGTTACTAAATGATGATGAATATAAGGATCTTCATAGAAAGTTATCTAAAAATGAATCCGAAATTAGAAGATTATCACAACCAATAGCCTCCCCCGATTTGATTAAAAAGCTCACTGCGTTAGGCTATGTTCCATTGAAAAAAGATGTTTATGGTAGATTACAAGACAAAGCTGTTTTGAATAAAATTCAATTGAAGACAAGAGCTCTTCAAATGGGTTATCACTTAGTATCTAATACAGAATACCAAGCATTATCAAAGAAGGGTTTTATGAATGATATTGAAAAGAAGGTTATGAATAAAGATGAAGCCATTTTTGGATTAATCAAATCTGCCAAACATTTAGGTGTTCAATGTATCCCATCTATGTCATTCAATTCTGATACAGCTATTTGTGAGACTCAAAAGAGTAAGGGTATTTTGTTAGTTACAAAGCCATACTATGAAAACTTAATCCTAAAGAATTCAACTAAACATGCTACTTTAAGTGATAATGAATTAATGAGAGAAGTTAGAAAACGTGGTATCCAAAATCATATAAATCCAATCACTAAACAAAACAAGAGTATTAGAAGATCTACCTCAATGAACACCATGTCTTTAAGACAACCAGAGAGACAACCAATGACCCCAATTCAAACAAGAGATCTATCATCAATGAAGACTGATAATTCTTCATTAACCTCTACATCAAGACAAAACAGTTTCAATGATATTAAATTTGATTCAATGGATTTAGCTGAAGTTACACCTACAAGACCAGGTACAAAACTTCCATTATCATTACGTCAAAATTCTATTGCTTCAATATCATCAAATTTCAATTCCATGGCATCACCAAGAGATGCAGTGGTCACACCAATCACTAAATCTACAAAGATGGCCAAACAATTCCAAAGAAATATTAATCCATTACAAAGTACAATTTTTGAAACCATGGGTGAAGATTTAGATGATATGATTATACAATCATTGACAAAAACTATTATTGGTGAATATTTGTTTAAGAAATTTTCAAGATATGGTATTATGGATAATGCCTCATATTATCATGAAAGATATATGTGGATTCAACCATATACAATGACATTACACTGGTCACGTAAGGATCCAAATTCCAAGACTGAGAATAAGATGAATAGTAAAGGTATTTCAATCTGTCATGTGAGATCGATTATCGATGATCAAAATAATAATAGTATTTTCAATAAGAGAATGTATTATAAGAGTATTATGGTTTTAGATGATAATAGTCATTATGTTATTTTTACATGTATTGACAAGAATGCATATGATGTTTGGTTCAATGCATTGAGTTATCTTATTGAAAGATCATATAAGAATGACTTGAAATAAACGACTTTATAGTATATATAGATTTGAAATATAATATAAAAAAATTAATTTAAAATAAATAAGAATTCCATTCATGTAATAAATAAGTTTAAGATAATAGTATAAATAAATAAGTTGAGATTTAATAAATAAGTTTGAAGAGCAAAAAAAGATTACTTGGTAAAACAATCTACCAAGTAATCTTTTGTAATTTTTTAACATTAGCATGTAAATTCTTACGTCTTGGTTTAGGTGAAGTTGAGTTACTGTTGTGAGTGGTATTATGAATTTGTGATGATGTTTCATCATTTTCATTTAAAGTACCAGCTTTAACATAAAGTTGAATATCTTTATTATCACCATGTTTAAACAAACATCTTTTACCATAAGGACAATAACCTAATTTTTCCCAATTAATACAAGGCTTAGTTCTAAAATTATTTGCTCTCTGTTTAAATTTTAATTCATTAAAGCCATGAGCAAATTGACATTTATCACCATATTTACAAAACCCTTTTGTAGTGAAAGATTCACAAAGTTCTGTCTTGTACAGTTGTTTATTAATTTCCTGTTGTTGTGCAATGGGTTCATTTAATTGACCTTGACTTTGGTTTTGATTTTGTAATTGCTGTTGAAGTTTTAACTGAGCTTGTGCTTGTGCTTGTGCTTGAGCTTGAACTTGAACTTGGGCTTGTTGTTGTTGTAAAAGTTGAATTTGTTGTTGATATTGTAATTGTTGTAATGATAATTGTGAGTTGTATAAATTGTTATTACCATTAAGAAGAATATTATTATTATTGTGTTGTTGTTGCTGTTGTTGTATATTTGTATTTACTAGTGATAATTTTTCTAAATTTTCAGTAGTTAATGGTAATGAATGGTTAAAATTATTGTTAATATCAACTTCTAAAGTATTTCTCCTTTGAACAGTGTTATTAATGTAATGTTGTGGTATTTGATACCCATTTTGAATAGAATTTGTTTGACTATTATTATTTTGAGTAGTTGTATAGAAATTATTATTATTAAATATACTTGTATTTGTATTGTTTTGTGCTATATTATTATTATTGTTATTATTAGCTGTATTAGTGTTATCATCGTTTAATAAAGATTTTAAATAATAGTCTTCAATTTCTTTAAGGCGTTGTTCCGTAGTAGTAGTATTAGTGGTGTTATTGTTATTATTTGCGATATTGATATAACTTGAATTATCCATTTCATTAATTGAATCTAATGAAGATGAATTCTCTGTAATTATTGTTGGAGTATCAGAAAATGTTGCAGATAAAAAAGGATTTGATCTCTTAACAAAACTAGTGTTATTATTACCTGTAGTATTAAGCTGATTAGTTGGATTGAATAGATTGATCTGATATTGATCTATTGAAGTGAACATCTTGAAACTTTGTGCTTATCGAGCCTTGTGATAAATTTTTCAAAATTAAATAATAACAATAAATATTTCGAAGTGATGAATAATACAAATTTTTGAAAGTGACAGTAAACTCTATACACTTAATATCATAGTTCTTAACTTATTTCATAGATCCTAATTTCAATGGATTGTACTGTTTATATATCATTCTTTGTGTGGTTGCCATGAGTAAATATCGTTATTATATTTGCACCCACAATTTGTGCGCGTTGTCATGGTAACAAAGACATTTCTGGGTGTGGTAATCCAAGAAGAGTTTAATAAGACATTTAGAGTGGAGAAGTTGTTAGGAAACCTCTGCTAATAATTTATTAATCTGTCTTGTAGAATTTTATAGAATCTTGTAGTGATTGTTGTTGTATTGATAGTGCTTATAGGAAATTTGGTTAGGGTTTGGGTGTATATTTTATGGGTGCAGCATTTGGGAAGAGGGTTCAATGAGCTTGAAAAGTAGGTTTTATTTAAATGCTACAGGGTTTAAATGTTGAATTTTTAAAGACTGAAAATAAAAAAAAATTTGAAATTTATAGAAATCGAAATACTAATAGCTGAAAACAGAAACAACGATTAGCTCGAAGTCTGACAGATTATTAAGATAAGACAATATCAATCAAGCAATACCACCAACACCCAGGATGGAGTACAAGGAAGAACAAGAACAAGAATTGGAAGTGTTACAATCGATTTATCCAGATGAATTAACAATCTTAAACGATAAATATCCAAATATTTCATTTGAAATTTCATTACCATTAGAATTAAATCAATTAGATGATCCAATTATTGATTCTTTAACAAAGACACATACACTTGCGGTTCAATTAACATTACCAGAAAATTATCCAGATGAAACACCAATAACCTCCATCGATTGTCACGAGGAAGGTGACGAGGATGATGAGAATTACGATGATGATGATGATGAAGAGGAAGAGGAAGATGAATTCGATGATCATGGTAATAAAATAATAAGTAAATTAGAAAATATACCAAATTCTATTTCATTCCATGAATTTATACCAATCTTAATTAATGATAGAATTAATAATGATGAATATTTAGAAAATGAAATGATGGTTATGAAAGGTATGCAAATGTGTTTTACATTAATTTCATCAATAAAAGAACAATGTGAAAATTGGTTCTTACAAGAATTACAATCCAGAGAATTAAAACATGAAAAGGAATTAGAATTAAAAGAAAAACAAGAAAATGCCAAATTTGTTGGTACTAAAGTGACCAGAGAATCATATCTTGAATGGAGATCTAAATTCAGACAAGAAATGAAATTAGATGAAAGAGATAAAGAAAGAAGATTGAAGGCTCATCATGGTAAATTAACTGGTAAACAAATGTTTGAACAAGGTGTTGCTGGTACTGAAGATGATGAAGTTGATCTTGCTGACCAATCCACTGATGATTTGACTAAAACTGTGGAAACATTAGAAGTTTAATTCATTATTATTATTAAATAGAACTCTAAGATATTTATTTGCATATATGTATTGATAAGATTAAATTGTACAATTTTTTTTTTTCTTACTTTGGGCCTTTTCTCGTAATTAATTAACTAACTATTATAAGATATATTTACTTGTATAATTATATTAAAGATTTAGAATTATTGAATAAATCAGAGAATAAATCTTTATCATTTAATGAAGTGTTATTATTGTTATTATTAGTGGATGTAGTAGTCTTACCTAATAATTCATCCAAAGTAGCATTTTTATTCACAATAGTGGTTGTAGCTGGAGTAGGGGCAGAAGTGGCAGTTGGTTCACTTTGGAAATCACCAAATCCATCATCATCATCGTCATCATCATCATTATTGTTTCCAGAAACGTTTAAATTTGTAGTACCAGAAGTTGGTATACTATTGGATATATTTATGTTTGTATTTGTGTTTGATGGTGATGATGGAGCTGGTGAATCAAAATCAAGATCTAACAAGTCTGGAACATTAGCTTGTTCTTCTTGTTGTTTCTTAATTTGTTCACGATTCTTTCTTTGTTGTTCTGTATTCTTAATCCTTTCTCTTAAGATTTCTCTTCTTTGTTTTCTTTGTCTTTCCAAATTAGTTGGTGTACGTTTTGGTTGATTTGATGAAGCATTTGTAGTAAAATCATTAAATTCATCATCATCATCACCTTGTCTTGTTGGTGATTCATCATCAAAATCATAATCAAATCCATCAGAATTCATAACATGATCACCTGAATAAGATGGATGGTTTGCATTATATGATGCAGAAGCACCACTTCCCACAGTGGAAAGATCATTACCAACACCACCAGCCATAACATTATTTCTAATCTTTTGCGCATTTTTCTTATTCTTTAATCTTTCCTTTTTCAAGAATTGTGCATCATCTAAATATTGAAGGATTAATTCATTTTTCTTCTTAATACCACGTTCATGAACTTCCATCTTACCATCATTTGAGAAACTAACTTTAAAGTTAGCGACTTCACGAGTTAAAATATGTTTATGTGCCATTAAACAACTCTTAATTTGATTTAATTCATCACCATCATCAACATTTAACATTAGGAATTCAATAACCACAAGACATTTTAGTACTACGCGCCATTCTGCACCATAATTAACATAATCTTTTCTAGCCTTTTCATAAAGATTTTTTGGTCTCTTGGCAATATGATCAATTAATCTTTTCAAAATATATTCAGTCATTAAATACATAGGCACTTGATATCTATTTCTTAACACTTTAGATAAATGTTTAGGAGTTGGACCCCAAGCATCTGTATTTGTTGCTCTTCTAATATCAATTTGATATGGTTCATATTGCACTATAACGTTTTGTGCAAATCTGGCGGCATTACGAATATCGTGAATACCCAAATTCTGTAATTTCTTTGATAAAGAGTCCATTTCGATTTTGTTTTCTATTGCCCTTGCCCTTCTGATAAGATTGTTTGTGATTCAAGAGTAAAGACACCTATTCCTTTTAATCAACACTCTTCTCTTTGAAAAGTTTCAAATTTTTGATTTCAGAGATAGAAAAGCGGGGTAAATTTTATGAAAATTAATATTAAATGACAGATAATCCTCTACAAACCAGTATATATATATGAGAATGGGTGATATGTATTAGACATGGAGTGGTCAATGTGTAGGTGTACTGTATATTAAATGGTATGTTAACGATAAAAAGGTGCAAAACAGAAAGAAAATGGATTTCCGAGACAGCACTGTTCGAAAGATTATAGATATCAGATAGCATGTATATATCACTAATGTGAGGTTTAACAGTACGGTTTGCACTATATAAACATTTAATTTGTTGATTAATCCAAATAGAATGGGGGATCTCTTGCCTCTAATCACTTGTGGAGCCATTGCTTTGTTTCTTTTCCTATCTGTTTGTTGCAACAATCCCTTACAGTAAGACAGAGATCTCTAAAAATGCAATAACAGCTGTTTTTCATTTATTTCTGTATTCTGAGAATGACGTAGTGACAGATAAATATACAAATATACATACAAATATACACAAACATATATATATATGTAAAGATGCGAGAGACTAGTCCACGATATCAGATGTGTGGGTAATGGATTCGTTGTTGTCTTCTTGTTCTTCCTCTTCTTTTTCTTCTTCTTCCGGAACTTCACTGATCTTGTTAGCAGCATTGTATTGTTCCTTCAATTGATCAAACTCATCTTCACCACCTTCTAGTAAAGCCTTCACACCAATGATTTCTGCCTCATCGAACAGTTCTAACATGGACTCACCTTGTTCATAGGTATAATTGCCCAACACTTCATTAACAGCATCCAAAGTACCTGTCTTTAAGGCCTTTTGTAAATCTTCAGGCATCTTTTTAAATGCTGCACATCTAGCCACTTCATGTGGATCAGTGGATTCAAAATTTGGCATATTAATCTCTAATTCTGTAGACTCATCTAATGATCTTAATTGGATGACGGCGTGCTCCTCGGAGTCACCTTCACCTTGTTCATTAGCTTCGCTTTGCATTAATTGACAACGGCTCTTAACATGATTATATTTGGTGGTGACTGAATCTAAGAATGATTGTTTACCTCTCATATCACTTGTATTATTTATAATTCTTTGGAAAAACATTGTAATCACTTGGGTCATTTCTTTACCATTCAAAAATGGGATCTTTTTAATTTGATATAATTCAATAACATAAGCCATTAATTCAGATTGATGAATAATCTGATATGTCTTTTGAGTTTCACCTTGTAATTCAGATTCAAAGGCTTTCATCATCAAGGCATCCTTTTGTTGTTCGGAAAGAATTTCCATATTTTGTAAAAGATATGTTTCTGATTTATGATAATCCTTCCATGATAATTCACCAAATTTCAAAGTCTTGTCATCAATCTTATCTAAATTATCTTCACCAGATCCATAATCAATAAATTGTCTCATAACTGGTAACCCTTCCAATTCATCCGCTTTAACTTGCTTTTGATTAGCCACTTCTAACGTTTTCAAATTTTTCTCAACTTGTTCTGTATCTTCTTGAACAGTTTGCTTATTCATAAAACTACTATCAAACCCAGTATGAATATCTTCTGAAGAAATATGTTCATTTTTCTCCTTATATAATTGTGTTAATTTAACAAGACCTTCTTCAGAGACTTTATCAATTTTCTTTCTATGTTTAAGCAAATATTCTTTAATTAATGCATTATCAGTGGAATCTTTCCCATCTTTCTTAATATCATGTTTTAATTGATCAAATAAATCTTCCACCATTTCATTATAAGTACCAATATCTGGATCAACATTATCACCTGTACATTTTTCATTCTTGTCAAAGTTGGCATTTAATAGTTTAGTGACCTCATTTAAATTTCCATATTGCCCTAATGGTAAAATTTGAATTAATTTATCAACACGTTTATTTAAGAAACTATACATTTTCAATTGCATCTCTAAATTCTTGATATCTCTAGCTCTTTCTTGTCTCTTTTCATGAATGGATTGTTGTTTCCATCTAATGAAAGAATTCTTATCCACATTTGGATGAACTTCAATATCTGAATCATCAGATAATTCAATCTTATCCCATTTAGAATAATCAATAGGCATTTTTAATTGTTTGGTTTGCAGGTTCTTGCTGCTCTTTTGAGAACAAACTTTCAATCTCAACATAACACTTTTAAAGATTCAAATTTGTGATTTTCGATTTTTCTTAAATCGTCAATCTCACTTTAAAAATTAATTAAAGGGTATTTCCTAAAATTTACTTAAAGTGTCAGTGAGAAAGTACTGATATTATGTCAATGAAAAATTGAGACAACTATTAAAATAGCACATTTCAGAAAAATTATTTTGTCTGAAGCAAATGGTTTTTAAAATAAGTTTAGAAAAGTTTTAACTATTTTCTGAAATTATCAGGATTTAAAGGAAGATTTTTAAAACAAAACCGGAAAAGGAAGTTTTTTAGTTAAAATAAATCTAAACTCTTAAAACAGTTAATTATAACCACAAATATACGTTACTGTACTCTCAAAAGTTTTTAATGGCTTATATCTTTTAATATGGTTTTCAGGTTAATTGAATGTCTCAAATTCTTTAGAAGGAAATTTATATATACGATACTTTAGACCGTATTCACCAAAGGATGGGTTAAAGTTTGAGTTTAATCATATTTTATTAGAAGCATATTGCTTCTTGTATTATATTTTTCTGTAAACTACTTTCTCAGGATATAAAATATAATATAATAAATATATTCAAGCTCAACTGTCAGAAAGTCTACTTGTTCGATTTGAAGAACAAGTACTTAATAACTTATTATTTTCATTTAGTTCTACATAGGTTAATTGCATACTAACACTTATCATAATTTAAACATTATATAAAATTTAACGGTAGAAATCTGGACGACCAATGTTTAACCCATATTCTGCCACAGCACTACTTAAATCATTAACTGTAAGAACCACTTTGGATTGTGTATTCTTTTCATTTTGCTGCTGCTGCTGTTGAGTTAATGGTTGTTGTTGGCCAGGTTGTTGTTGATTTAACATTAATTGTCTGGCACGAGCTTGACCATTATTGGCATTATTCACTGCAACACCAGATCTAATACGTGAATATTCATAAGCATCATTAGCAATATCACTAACAAATTTTTGGGTGGCCAAAGCCAACAGTCTTTTAACTCTCAAATCTACATCTTCAAACCCATTCTTTCTCATATAGTACTCTACCACAGCATCCGGTATTATAGGTGGGTTGTCCACCATAAGGTCTAAGATTTCTTCTAAAGTCTTGTCTTTCCTCGTAAATTCAGGAATACCAAATATATTTTTCATCCCATCATCAATGGTATCCTTCTTAACCTCATTTTCAGCTCCTGGGACACCATCATCCATCATAATATCACCTTCTTCGTTATCATTGAATTCATCAAATTCTTCATCTTCATCCATATTGTTTGATATTTGGGATTCTTGTTCCGCTTTCAACTCGTCCTCTGGTTGCATACTCATCTCAAAATCTATAGTATATATCTCCGTTAGTTTTAATAGCCTTGTCCCTCTGTTCAGATGAATTACTTTGTTTTATACAAAGAGTTTCCACTCGTTAGCTTTATTTCATCTTCAACTTTTTTTTCAATTTTTATTTTGAAATATTTATTATCAAAAAGGATAGCCATTCACAACGTAAAGGTGTCAATTAGGATAAACAAAACAGACACTATCAACCATCGCAACTCAATCAATTGAATTATAGCACGATTTTCAAAGATGAATCCGTTTGATTATCAAGAAGCAGATTTGCAAGCGTTTTATAATTTGAAAGATTTGAACCCTACAGAATCTTGGAATCAGGATTCTATCGTACAGTTCGATCTATCTAAATGGAACAATAGGAAGGAACCTGCTGCTACTGATGCCGGTGAGAAGACAATTGAACCATCATTAGATTCTGATACATCCTCTTATGAAATTTTAAAGAATTTAATTCATCAACAACAAACAATTAACAACAAAGTCCATGGCCATGGAAACCAAGATGATACTCTATCCAATTTAGAAGAAGTTAAAGATCCATTGAAGAATAACCAATTAATGAAAAGTATTATTCCAGCTCAATTCAATAATAGTCAAAATATTAAACATTATTTAATTAATCAAAAGGAGTTTGACGTCAAGAAGTTTTTAAGAGATATTCATTCCAAAGACACTTTTGATGATTTAACTCATTCATTAGATAATTTAGATTATGATATTCAGTCTCAATCATCGCACTTACAAATCTTAGTCGAGAATAATTTCACCAAATACGTGAAGATTAAGAATAGATTAGATTCTATCTATAAACAATTCTCTGACAGTTCTTTGAAACATTCCACCCAAACAAATCCTTCAGGAAATTCCTTCAATAAAAATGTTGACATCCATGTTGATGAGTTGAATGAAAAGGTTAATGACTCTATTAGAGCCACTAATTTGAAATTAAAGCCCTTATTAGATACTTCTAGTAAGATCAAGAATTATCAATTAACCAAACAATTTATCGAGGCTAATAAATCTTATTTTAATTTACCAAGAAAATTAAAAAAGTTTTTATATGCGAATGACTACAGAAATTTCATCTTAGAATACAATCAAGGTTCTGCCTTATATGAAAAATTGAAAAGGGACTATTCTTCTACTGATTCAAAATCTAATGGAGATAACTCTAAAGTCATCGAATCTCAACCAAAGATTATTGAAACCATCTGGACTCAAGTGGAAAAGATTGCTAAATCTTATAGAAATCAAATTTGGAATAAGTTAACTAGCTCTTACGTTGAAAGAACTACGGAAAGTGACGGTATCGATTCTCAACTAGATGATGCTAATGATATCTTACCTTTAATTTCCAGGTTATTAGATTTGAAAATTGAAAGCAACCCACTTCCAGATTTACTAAACACCTATTTGGATCATTTTGAAAATGAAATCTCAACTGTTGCTTCTAGTTCTGTTGAAAAAATTATTGGTGCTCAAAAGAATATTCTTCAAATTACAGTCAATTCAACTGGAAACCATGAGTCACTCGAGGATAATGACGGGGTCGATTTGTCATATTACGCTTTCATCAATAAAATATTTAATGGTAATTCATTCTTTAGTAAGACTAGATCTGTTAACAGTAGCGGCTCTCTTACCCGAATTGAATCACTTAATGGTACCAATGAGTTCTTAAATATAACCAACCTATCCCATGCTAATGCTGGGACATCATCAGATCCATTAACCGAGAATTCTACGATCCTTTCTGGTGTCTTAACTGATACTCCTATCATTATTGAAATGTGGTTACTTATTTTAAAGTATGTTGACGACTTAGGTCATATTGCATCCAAATTCACTGATACTTGGGAAAATGTGGATAAGTTCTTAAACAATATTTATCAAAGAACACTAGAAAATGACAAAAGGAAAAACAATATTTTAGTGGGCGATAATTCAAAACAAAAGGATGAAGTCAATATTGAAGAATTCTTAAGATTGAAGCCTGAAGAAATTGAAATGATCCATTCAAAGGGTGAAAGAATTATTAAGTTGTTGTGTAATAACCTTTTAACGTTTTTCCAATCTTCCCAAGATTCTTTATTAACTAATACTAAGAATGTGAAAAAGGATTCTGGTATTTCTTCTGACTATGGGTTCCTACCACCAAGAGCTAATGGGTTAAGTTGTTTAAGATATCTACCCATGATCCTCGAACCTTTGTTAAAGTACTTGAACAATTTAGCACAATTAAACATTAGTCCAGTTATTAATGATTCTATTAAACACTTGGTCTCTATTGTAATCGATCGTTTTGTGGGTGCCATCTCTTCAACTAAATTAAGAGACATTTCCAGATTTTATATGTTAGAAGATTGGGAAGTAGATACAAAGATTCAAGAAATTGTTGACTCTTCCAATGATCTAAACCATGCATTATCCGATAAAGATAAAGAACAATATGAATATGGTGTAACCCTTTTACCAGATATCGTTCTTGGTTTCCAACAGTACAGTATCCAAACAACAAGAGATATTATCTTTGCTTATGAAAGATTACCTAGTGTTAACAATGTTCGTATTGTGGATCCACCGTCCAAACAATTGTTAGTTGGTGTTGAAATTCAACAAATTATCTCTTTAGAAGCTGTTTTGGAAGCCATCTTAAAGAATGCTGCTAAGGATAAAGATAATCCAAGAAATGTTCACACTTTATTAACTTTAACTAATTTACAATACATCAAAGAAATCACATTCCCAGAAACATTACAATACTTTGATGAATTATTTGAATGGAACCTTAAGGATAAACCTTTGGAGATTTTCAATTTGTTAAACAAGATGGAATCATCTATCTTTGGTAATTATTTATCAGATTTGAAAATTCACTTGAGAGATATATTAGAAACTAAATTCCATCAGATTGACTGGCCAAGTTACACCTCTAATTCATTCAGAGTTGGGGATTATATTATTGAAACTTTAATGCTTCTTGTCACCATTCATAGTGAATGTTTCAAAATTGGTCCTCAATTAATCAGTAAGATTTTAAAAGATACTCAATTATTTGTTGCTAGATATTTATTTGAAGCATTTAAACCATACGTGGGGAACATCTCTGCGGATGGGTTACTTCAACTTTGTGTTGATATAATGTTTTTCCAAGAAGTGTTAGGTAATTTATTAGAACAAGACACAGAAGCTACATTGAAAGCTTGCTTACAAAATTGTTTCCAAAATCATGTGGAGAGAATGGAGAAATGCATAGTGGATATGCAACCTGTGGTCCAATCTAATTTAACTAGAACAGAGATTCAATTTGCTGCTTTCAAATAAGAGCATTATGGATTTAATGTCGTTATAGTATAGTACATTAATAAATATGAAATACTTGTATTATATAAAATAGATATATATTTATTATTAAATGAACTTATGAATAATGTTCCCCATGTTTTTTTAAGTTAATGATGTTATAAAGTGGGTGCATATCTTCAGCAGATTCAGTTATTAAATTGGTATCATTCTTTAATGTGGTTGTGATAGTCTTGTCTAAATTCTGAGATAAAAATTCATCTACGATGAAGGAATTGGTGTTAGAATCGAATTTAATCACCTTAACAAAGCCTTTGTCCCCAGATTCATGATTATCTAATGAAACAGAGAAGATATCTTCATTTTGAGTTAATGATATAATGTTTGCTGGTAGGTCTAGGGTTTGTTTCAATGAAAACGTACCCTTTTCAGAATGGACAGCTAAGATGAATAGAATTTTAGTGGCTTCAACATAGAATGCAACGTATGGTAGGCTTTTTAAAGTTGATAATTTAGCAACACAATATTCAATGGCATTTTTTTTTTCATTTTGGAATCTAGCAGCAGCTAAATGTTTATCAGTAAGTTGAGATTGAATTAAGTCAGTGTAATTGAAAGTGGATAAAAGTTTACCCACTTCCCAATCCCATAAGAAAATTGAATCATCACCACCTGCACTGACTAACCATTGAGATTTCCATTCTGGAGAAACTATACTACTAATAAATTCATTGTGACCAAATAACCATTTGTCAACAACAAAACTGTGTGGGTAATTAGAGACCTTAATATGCTCATCACGATCAGTGGTAATGACGAAATCTTTGTTGTTAGATGTACTCTTCTTGAATAAGATGTCTGTCAACATAGAGACATGACCTAAAATTGGTTTTCTTTCACCCATGATTTTTTCATCATATGGTTCACCTTGAGTGTTAATAGAATATACATCACCAAATTTATCGGCCATTAAGATAACATTTTCGTCATCAGTTAAAGTGATGGCATTAGGTCTCTTGGCAAATTGTTCTCTCTTTCTTAAAGTAAGACAATTTTCTGTGTTTTGTAAATCAACGTCAAAGATAGCAATACCTTTGTTAGAATCGGTGCATGTCACAATAGCTTTACCTTGGTTAAAAGTTTTCAAACTTCTGATATTAGAGTTCAAAGAAAGAGCTTCAGCAATTGGAATTTCCTTTTTGGTAGTAGCTACGGCTTCGCCAGCATTATTTTTAGCCTTTTTTCTCTTATTTTGTTCTTCTAATTCATCTAATTTATAAGTGTCAACCCATTTACCGACTTGTTTGTATTCACCATCAATGAAACGGTAAACCACAATGGTATTTTTAATCACGATGTAAACTTGTTTATTGGCACTATCAACTACGATATCTTGTACAGGGTGAATAAAAGGCATCTTCAGTTGTTATTCTACTGGTTTAATATTCCAATTGAGTTTGCATCAAAGGGTTTCAATAGCAATATTACCAACTACTTGATACCATTCTTTAATCAATTGAAAATTTTTTGGCTGCTCATCGTTTTTTTTTTTTTGAAATTTTAAAAAAATGTGAAATTTAGAAAATAAATCTTTAAAGGTTGAAATTTGAAATAAAATAAAGATTTAACTGCAGATAAGGTGGTATTTGACACTTCCGATCATTTGTAAAGAGGGCAAATAACACAATTGTAACAGCAGTAAGGTTTGCTAGAAACGTTAGTCACAGCTTCCAGTATACACTAACCTTTGGAACGGCTTAATTTGAGTGTGTAGCTACTGATTGAATATATATTTCCTTTTTTTATTTTTATTACTGATTAAAAGTTCGTTTAAGAACAACAAGACAAGACAAGATGACTGATCTGATTGAATTACAAAAGAAATATATACTGGGCCTGATCGATGAGATCCAGACCGAGCATAACATTAAGTTTCTAGTCATCGATAAGGAGATGGAACGTATCTTTGGTTTTTTGTTCAGAGATCCAAATGAATTATTAGCCCATGTTACCTCTGTGGATATGATCGATTCCCGCCATAGAAAAGGTCAAAGAGATGTAGATGTTATTTATATGGTTCAAGAAAGTAAATTTAATATGAATATTATGGATACGGATTTTGCTGCTGGGGGCAAGTATAAAAGAGCCATTATTAGATTTTTACCAAATCCAGGTTCTAATTTGGTAAGTCATTTTCAAGGTTTGAGATACGTGCATCAGTATTTAGCTGACGTAAGAGCTGTCAATATTGGGTTTGTTCCAAGAGAGGCTCAATTTTTTCAAACTCTTCATATAGATAAACCAATGCAAATTTTCTATAATCAACATTGTAATGATTTGATTGATAAAAATCTACAAAGAACTGTAGAGTCTTTGTTAAATTTATGTATCATCACTGGTGAATACCCTATTATCAGATTTTCAAAGGCTAACGAAAGTCAGTTAGAGACCACACCGGCTGCAAAATTGGCTGAGAAATTAGCATTTCAATTTCAACAATACTTAGATGCTTATGCAAGAGATCATCAAGAGTTCCCACCCCCTTCTAAAAGACCTCGTGCAGTAATGATTATCACAGATAGAACTTTGGATCCCTTCAGTATGTTCTTACATGATTTTTCATATCAAGCGATGGCTTACGACGTTGCTCCTGGGATTGACCTTAGAAGTGATATGTATCATTATCAGGCTGAAAATGAATTAGGAGAAATGGAAGATAAAGAAACTAAGTTAACAGATTTAGTTGACCCAGATTGGGTGGAATTAAGACACCAACATATTGTGGATGCTAATGAATATCTAGGTGGGAAAATTAAAGAAATGATAGCAAAAAATCCTTTACTTGTGGATAGAAACAAAGTTAAAAACACTTCAGACTTGTTGAGTGTTGTGGCTCATTTAAAGGATTTTGATGAAGAAAGAAGAAGAATGATTTTACATAAAACTTTAATTGAGGAATGTTTAACTATTAACCATGATAGAAGATTGGCCGAATTAGCTGATATTGAACAATCATTAGCTTCATTTGGTGTTGATGCTGATGGGAAAAAGACTAAACATTTTACTGATGTATTCATAGAAATGTTACTGAATCGTAAGGCCAATGAAACTGATAAAGTTAGATATATCATACTTTATGCTCTTTATCGTGGTGGTATTGTGGAATCAGATTTTATGAAGTTATTATCCTTTGCTGGCATCACACAAGAACATGCAGGATTTAACAGTTTCTTAACTACTTTTAGAAATTTCAATCAACTTGCATTCCAGTTGATTAAGCACAAACCACATGATAAACCATTCAATAGAGAATGGTTCCATGATAGTATAGTGAAGGATCCGAATGTCTATAATACATCAAGATTTATTCCTGCCGCAAGTAATATCTTATCCAAAGTCATTGCTAATCCTTTATTATTAAGTGAAGAATCATTCCCATTTGTAAAGGATAAACCAATTGAATTATTGGATGAAGATCAAATTGAGGGATTTGGTAAGTATGCTAATGCACAAAGCTCTACATCATTAAAACATGAGCGTCATAAGGCGAGCTGGGGAACCTCTCTGAGTAAAGCTACAGTTGTTGAAAACAAACAAAGATTTTTCTATTATAGTATTGGTGGTATTACACACAGTGAAATTAAAGCTGCTTACGAACAAGCTGCGTTGAAGAAGGCAGACGTTTTCATTGGTAGTGATGGTATTTTAACACCATTATCCACTATGACCAGTATTGAATATATCTCAAAACCAAGGGATTTCTTACACTTAAAAGATGATATCAGAGAAGATGACAGCGTACCAGATTATTTACAGGAAGATTTGAAACCTATTGCCAAACCTCCCTCACATATTCAATATCATAGCAAGATGGATCAAACAAGACCAAGAAGTGCTCCACAAGTGGTGACACAAAAAACACCTGAACCAGAGAAGAAAGAGAAGAAGAAGAATAAGTTCTCCAGATTCTTGAAGAGAGATAAGAAATAAATGGTTAAGTGAGGTTTTGAATATTAACTTTAATGATGATCATCCCAATACGGATGCAACCGTGACAGTATATATATATATATATATATGTAAATATAAATATAAATGAGACACTATACTGAGTATACGTATGTAATTATTACCAAATAAATGTATAGAAATGGACTAATATGACTACATTTTGCTATCTTTTCTGAATTTGGTAATTTTTAGACCAATGCATTTTTTTACCTTTCCCCAGTTAGAATAAAGTGCAGCAGAATTATTTAATAAACTTCTTCATAAATTCCTGATGATAATCTGATTGTGTAATGTTGTTAGTATAATTGTTAGTTCTGTCCTTCTTTTTAAGAACTTGTTTTGAATCTTTGGAAACTTTATTTCTTGAGAAAGTGGTACCTTGTCTCCACGATTTTTTCTTCATTCGATGTTCAGAAATCTTTACATCCTCCTGTTCTTCGTTCGTAATTTTTTCTTCTTCGAGTCGCTTGTTCTTCAAACGATCAAGTTCTTGTTGTAGAAGCTCATCTTCACTATCATTTTCACTGTCTTCTTCCTCTTCATCATGTGATTCTACTTCCTTTGATTGTTCTAACCCATTATCTTCCTCTAAATAGTTTTTCTCGACAGTCACAGCTTTATTAGGACTTCTATACTTTACTTTCTTATGACCAGGTAATAATCTGGCATGTTCAGTAGATGTCGGAGTGTAACCTGCAGCTTTCGCACCACTTCTGGCTTCTAATTGGGGTCTGTGGGAAGTTGTCATGTCAAACTGAAGTTGTAATTGTTATCTTAAGCTCTTCTTGATGCTTTAGTTCCAGTTATCAAAGGTGATGAACTACCTTTACAATATGCCTAACTCTTGCAGATTATATTATTCTTGAAATCTTTTTTTGGAAATTTTGTCATTACGAATTTCTTGAAACTTCAAACAAATTAAACTTTAAAAGTGTAAGAAACCTTCAAGATTGACACAAAGGATACACAACAAATCCACCAGTAATTGGCAGTTTGAACCATTTCATTCAATAAAGAATTATAGTATTTGCTAAACCATATACTTTTACCTTTCAATTTAAGAAATAAAAGTTAATTACTATTTATAAAGAAACAAATTGTGTGCACAAAAGAGAAGTGTGTATAAGCCTACCTGTAAAAGAATAATAAAACCTATACACAAAACGATCAAAACCATATTCCCTAATGTCTTTTAATAATGTTAAAACTCATGACAATACCCTCGATACAGATTATAGTCTGAAACCTATATCCAGTAGGAAGAATTGCGATTCCCTATTAAAAATGGGTGGAGATCCAACAACTACTGCTGAGACAACAAATCTAAATTCACCTTCTTCTTTATCTGTTGGTGATAGATTAGATGATGATATGTCCACTGTTGGATATATATCGGTGAAGGATTTCGCGTATGATGATGGAAATCCATTACATTATGGTTATTTTGATGAAGAAGATATTATTGATGAACCAGAATCACAAGGCGTATATCTGGAAACTATTGCATCCACAAATGATGATGCCGAGAATATTGATTCGAATGATTCATCTAGAAGACAAAGTGTGGTACTGCCCAATAATTATATAGTAAATCAAAAGGCTGTCGCCCTTTATGATTTCCAACCAGAAAATGATAATGAACTAGAGGTGAAAGAAGGTGATATTGTGTTTATTAGTTATAGACATGGTCAGGGTTGGTTGGTTGCTGAAAATAGTACTAGAACCAAAACGGGTCTTGTTCCAGAAGAATTTGTTTCTTTCATAGAACCAAGTCAACAGACTAATGACACAACACAACCAACAGAAGAGGATGTATTGAGACCATTTTATTTAACTGAATTTATCTCAAGGGGATTGCAACCAAATGGAACTAATGAAATACATGATGAAAATAATGAACGTAACCATGATAATAAGAATGATAATAATGAACAAGACAAGAAAAGTATAAAACCTAATATAAAGACAAGACAATCAGATGATGATTGGGAAGATATTGATGACATAGATAATGAATTGAATGACAAATTAGCAATATCACAAGAAAACAATGCTATAGCGGAAGAATAGTTACCATTAAACATTCTTGTCAAAAACATCCATTCATTTATTCATATTTCATCTTGTCTTCCTCTCTTTTTTTATCATGGACAACATTCCTTTCATTATAAACATAACTCAATGATAATAATAATAATAACAATAATAATAAATCTACTATCAGCATTGAGTATTTTTATATAAGTATCATATAAATATATATTTACTGCACCAGCATTGTTGTAATTCCTAGCATAATATGACTTTTCTTCACTTCAAAACATTCAATAATTTTATAATGCAGAATGACTGTTGTTAATATATTTATGGAAATTTATACATATACATATTCTTCTATTTTTGCTTTTACACCAGTGTATTATATCTATTTATTTTTTTTACTCTTCATCAGAAAGATCGTCTAAATCAATCTCTTCATCAGCTTCTTCTAATGCTTCACCCTTTCTTAATTTTTGTAATTCAGCATCAGAAATTGGACCACCAATTTCTTGTAGTAATGCATTAGTACCATTGACTAATTCTTTTGCAATTTCATCAGATGGATCAATATTTTCACCTAATTTAGAAGCAAAACTCAATGCAATTCTAGAATCATGTATATTTTCTTGAATATCAGAATTGGTTAAGTCTAATGGAACATCCTGTATATGAGAATTGAATTCATAAATATTTTCTGGAGTTAAAGTCACTTCTGGATTTGTTTTTTTGAAAGTTTCAATCTTACTTATCAAATAATTGGTAAAACCCTCCAAATAATAACCTTCTAGGTTATCTTCATCGATTTCTTTCACAAGAGCTTCAACTTTTAATGCAATTTCATATAACCCAACTTCCATACACATCTTGGCTAAAGATAATAATGGTTGTAAAAGATCAACATAGTCTTCATGAGATGCACTATGACTGCTATCAAGAATATTTTCAGCAATTGTATTCTTCTTTTGTTCGAATTGAGTCCAAGATTGAGTAAAAGCCTCACTAGCGTCACCAAATCTTTGTTGAGAAATTCTAATAGAACCTAAAGTAGACCAAGCTTCTGGTGATTTATTTTCAGAAATTTCCATAGCTTTATTAATTAATTCTTCACATTGTGATTCTGCATTTAGTTCCATACATAAATCTGTCATCCAAATTTCAATCATGGTCAACAACCCACCAATAATCTTTTCTACTTGATCTTGGCTAATGTTATCACCATTTAATGTGGAAACATTCTTGATACCTTGAGCTAATATCGAGATACCATCTTGACCACCTACAATTTGACCTAAAGTGAAAAATTTATCACAACCACCCATGGAACCCTTTGGATCAAGTTCACAACTTTGCACTAAAAGTGGGTAGGCTTTGTCAACTTGACCATTTTCTAAATATGATTCGGCGAATACCTCTAATAATGGTAAGTTAGATGAGTTTTCAGTTTTTAGTGATTTTTTCAAAGGTTTTAATAATTTTAAAGCTTTGCTAGCACTATTTTCAGAAAGAGCAGTTCTAGCCTCTGCGATAGTTTTTGGAATATTATTCATGATTTATGTAATGGATTGGTGCTTGAATTGGTTGCGATTGCTTAGTTGTTACTTATTATAGCTTACTATTATAACGAACTTTTCATCTCATCGCTTTTTGTGAAAAATTCGAAGCTCATCTCAAATTTTTATTTATTATAGATCTTTCGTCTAATGTGAGAATAATACCAGATAATAGTGACACAAAGTAATAAAGAAAGGAGAATAATTAATAAAGAATAATGACAAATTAAATTATGCTATAAATGATTTATACCTGAATGAATAAAATATATAAAATGAAAGGAAACAATTGTCCTGTTAGGACCAATATTGGGCAATCCTTTTGAATAAGTTGTTGTTGTATTGTCGATGTTCTGTCCAGATCATTCTATCAATTTCACGACGACCTGTATCCATGTCTAAATGATCCAGTCGTTGCACTTTGGAGGTTCCAATGATTTTGTATCCAATGTAACAAACACTGAAAATCATTAAACCACCGTACGCAGAGAAGAAGGATCTAGTGTCCCAAAAACCTCTGATAAAGTTGGTGAACCCCATGAATATAATAAAGATCAAACATCCAACAAGACCATAAAACGCTAAATATGGCTGTAATGGAGACTTGAATGGATATGCCTTATCATCTCTAGATAAAAAATCTTTTCTTTTCCTCAGAGCGTAGAAAAAGCGTAAAAATGACAGATTTAAACCAAACCAAATAATCGAAGTACTGGCACTAGACATGTTAACCAAGATATTAAAATTATTTTGGGAACCTTCATTGACAGCCAAATATGCAATAATACTAAACAATCCTGCCACAATAACAGATACATACGGAACACCATTCTTACTGCAAATTTGGAAAATGTAAGGAGCTTTTCTTTGAACTGACATCGAATATAGTGCTCTTGAAGAGTTATATAATGAAGCAATAGCAGCACTGGATGTGAATATAATTAAAATTGCGTTAAATGCAGCAGCAAATGTACAAAAGCCAAAACTTTGCAAAGCTAATACCCATGGACTTGAATAATCTACTGAAGATCCAGGTATCCTAGTTCTGATATTACATGTATTCTGTAACTGCCATTGTGTCCCAATACCTTTATCAGATGCAATAGACCTCTTTTCCCTGTTTGCTCCTTCATATGATAAAAGACGTGGATCACCACTGTAAATGTTGATACCAACGGTTAAAATTGAAAGGATATAAATAGTCAAAATTAATGAGAATGTTCTTTTAATAGCTGAAGGAATGGTTTTTCTTGGATCTTTGGCTTCACCACTAGCCAAGAAAGTCATTTCAACACCACTGTATGCAAAGGTAGAGGTAAGGACAACGGAAATCAATGCTAGAAATCTCCCCGTAGAACCACCAATACCACCAAGACTACCCGTTCCTGTGTCCTTTAAATCAAAGGTGGGTCTAAATAAACCATATGTCATATTATCGACAGATTTGGATGCATCCCAGAACCTGAACCCTATCCTTTCATGACTCTTATTCCCATGCCCAGAATTCAAAATGACCATGACAAACATCATTACTATTGATACAATAATCTTGACTGTTCCAAAGAAAAAGACAACCTCACCCATCAAATTGACACTCATCAAATTGCAAAGGATTGGATAAACAATAAACAAAGTTACAAACCCAGCAATAGTACCACGCGATAAATTCAAATCTTTAAAATATGTTAGGTAAAATGTACTGGATGCTGCCTCAGCTGGAAATGAAACCAGACAAGAGAAGACATAAGTCCATCCAATGGCAAATCCAAATGCATCTTCTACAAACCTTGAGGCTAACCCAGAAAATCCTGACGAGACCGGAATTAATGCTGATAATTCTGTAAAGGAAAGAAGTGTAGCAAGAATTACACTACCAGCTAAAGAGAACCCCAGTAAAGTACCAAAAGGTCCTGCAATAGTGAAGGCTCTTCCCGAAGTTAAAAAGAAACCCACACTCAAACAAGGTCCCACCGACAACATTTGAATATGTCTCACTGTAAGCTTTCTCTGAATATGGTAATGGTTCTCACTTGAAAAATATTTTGTTATTTTGTTTTTCCACCCTTCATTAGTATGGTGTGTTGTATAGTCATTTGAGGTCTCTAGATAGTTACTTTCACCTGTCTTGTGTCTTGTTATAAAGGGGTTTGTTTCATCAATGACCATATTTCTATAACTTGTCTGATCAATAATGTAAGTTGACAGGGAAGGTGCAGCATCATCCACACTATCTATTGAATTCCTATCATTTTGTTTATTATTTGAAGTTTTCTGCAAACCATTTCGAAGATGTTCCTTGAAAAATTTATCGTTTCTTGGATGAACATTATAACTAACTGAATAGTTATTTTTAAGAGCATCTTCATTATAAATTTGAACACCACCAGGATCACTTGAACGTAAAACTTCTTCTACTTTCTCTCGAAGAGCATATTCTTGTTGTACCTTCCTATTATATGTTGAAAAATCAACATAGTCTGAATCTTCTGGTAAACTGCTGGTATTGTGTACCATATCAGATATATTTGTGTTCTTCCTTCTTCTATAGCGATCTGATAAATAAAATCTGTCATTTCTAATATCATCATGGAATGCCTCAACGTCATGCCATCCTTGTTGTTGAATTATGGAATTAGCTGCAGATGTAGTTATACTTGCGGATGTTATATTACTTTTTTGATCCTGTAATGAAAGTATAGAACGATTAGTGTTACTGTTGTCTTCATTGTTAATCTGGTTGTCCTGAAAAGATATGTTGTTTCTATCAGGAAACAGACCATGAGAAGGGTTTGTTTGACCCATGAAACTGTTTTGATGTAAATTTCAACGTCTTGTTACAATGATAGAGCTTAATGTGTAGCTTCTTTTGTCATCTTCAATACTCAACTCATTTGCCTTACTTACGCCCAAGTCACTTTTTGTTTAAATTATGCTTTAAAGTAGTTTGAAAAAGCATTTTAAAGGATATGAAAAATAAAAATATAATGAAACAAACTTTAATTAGTTGAAAAGTGCTTAAAATTATACTGAATATTTATTTAAATTATATATTTCAATTATTTATGCTTAAAATGCAAAGTTCTATTTTATTGTTTTACAATGAGCTGTAATCAATGTCTATCTGGATGAACTTTCTTATTCACAGTCTCAATAATACTTTTGAGCTCCTGAATGGTATGCGATTCGTTAGCAGATAAAAGAGACTGATCAATTGGTTTCACAATAGATTGTACTGGAGTTTCAAACACAGGTTGACTTCGTTCATCTATACCGAACAAATGAGTTGAACCATTACTCAGAATATGACGGGTGGACACAGGTGTTCTATGAACAACTAATGATGAATTAGGGAAATTGGTGCTGTGAGATGGTGTCCCTGGAGGAATTGCAGTTTGTTGTTTCTTTTGAATTTTATCAACCAAATGCGATGGAATAGGAGGAGTTGCACCAGACATTTTTCTGGCGGGGATCGGTGTTTTGAATTTGCTACTTTGTCCAGATGCTGATCTTAATACCGGCAGTTTAGTCTTGTGCACTTTCGGAGATGCCATAATGTGTGATTGTAGATGGGCATACGTGTTTTTCTTGTCTTGTTGCTTTTTGTATATTTCATCTTCGATTTTACGCATTCTTCTCATCTTTTCATCGATTGTAGCTAAAGCAGACATTGGGGTATTATTTACTTGAGAACCAGTAATGGATCTTCTCTTATGAAGCTTTTGTTTATAACGACCACGTTCAGTTAATTGACATTTAAAATCTCTTGCCATTCTTTGTAACCCATCCTCTAAAGATCTATGAGGAGAGTCGCCAGTTACTTTAATGAATCCGATATTCAATAAGACATCGTTGAAACTCTTTTCGATTCTGTTTAATTTCAAGAAACGAGTAATATTACCGGGTGAGACAACAGTTTCAGTTGAGTCCCAATATACAATTAAAAGATTAAAACATATTTCTGATCGAGCCGAAACGTTGTTTATCAATTTAATCAGTTCTTCACCATCTTTTTGTAACTTCAAATCAAGATCAAAAATTCCTTCGTTAGTAACACCAGTGTTGAAAATAATTAACTGAATGTGGTCAAGATCCTTGGGATCAAAACCACTTTCAGTACATTTAATGTTCAATCTAAAATTATTTTCTTTCATAGTAAGTAATCTTTTGGATTTACTGAGACCAAATTTAGTTAACAACCAATTGTTTGATATGGAGGTCCAATTGCTGGAATAAAGTAAGATATCAATCTCAACAGTCATGGACGGCGATACTTTATGACAAACTTTATCGAAATACAATTTTTTCAAATCAAATGGTTTCCAAACATCCTCTTTTTTGTCAAGTTTAGATGTAAAATTATTCATTTCATTGTAACTTGGAGAGAAAATCAAATCATTTTTTCTATCAGATGATAATAAAAATGAGGTGTTAGATGAAGCCTTTGGGGTGCCAATTGCTAATCTAGATCTTTTGAATTGTGGAACACCTAGTTGTTTCTGGACATTTTGTAAATCTTCCTTGTGTTTCTTTTCAAGATACTGTAAGTTCTTTTTTTCAGTGTAAACATTTTTCCATTTACTCATGAAATTTGATCTCATTTTCTTTTCATTAAATGTGGTGGCTTTTGCCAATAGAAAGACGTTATAAATATTTTCATGCAAAAAAGCATTGAACAAAGAATCGGTTAATGAGTTGATAATATATTGCTTTCTATCTTTTAATTTCTTAGCCTTTTCCAAGGTGTCATGGATAATATCGGAAGTTATGGAATTGATTAAATCATTAGTAATAGATTCTGCTACTTGCGTTTTACGTTTTTGTTGTTCAGCTTTCTTTTTTATTTGCTTTTCTTTTTCTATTTGTATTTGTTCTTGTTTTATTTTTTGTTGTTTAATTAAATCATCTTGTTCATTTTGAACAGATGTATTATTAAATATTACAGAATTGCTTTTTATAGCAGGTTTAATTTCCACAGGGGCTTCTTTCTTCAGTGTTGAAGGGCAAGTCGTGGGTACGTTACCATTGTTTGTGGTTTCAGTTTTACCAAAACTAAATGCAGCTGTGGTTTTGGGAAACAGCGCTGCTGCCTCTGAAGTGTGAGGTAGAAATGATGGTGCCTGAATTGTCTTTGGTTGTGAAGAGATTGAAGTTGGGAAAGTTTGCTTGACTTCCTCTTTTGCTGCTTGGAACTGATTAAGATTTGTAGTTGGTTGGGAAAACAGAGGTTGTGAAATTGATGACGCATCTATAGATGATGATGAAGTCAAGGAAAAAGGTGTTGCAGAAGATTTAATTGGACTATCCTCCACATCAGCAGCTATATCTCTTTTAATCCCATGATTTGGTTTACCACAGTTGATAATTTGAGCATAATTTCTATTACCAATCTTATCATCAACACATTGTAAATATGTTTGTGCCAATGGCTTTTTCTCGGTCAATCGATGAGAATGATGAGTTAATGATTTCAAATCGACCCCATCTGCGGTTATGTTTATTGAATAATACTCACAAAAAGATTGTAATTCATCATGATTGTTAAATAATAACGATTCCATTATTTGTTGAAATGGGATAGGTTTGTGTTTTTTATTTAAAGATAATGATAATGCTTTCATAGCATAAAATCTTATTTCACCTAGATAAGTCTCCAAGAATGAAGCTAAAAGAAACGGTATCTCAGTAGATTTTAACAATTGAAAGAATCTCAAATAGAAATTCAAAGAGTTTTCAGTTTTAATATACCCTCTCTCGGAATAATTTGAATTTGATACAACTTGTCTAAAACATATGGCTAATTGAACTAATTTATCATGAAAGACATGTGGTGGTAATTCTTCAATGGTTTGATCATATTGCGGGTCTCGTATTTTACTTAATAAAGCATAGGCTCTAAATTCAGCCTCATTAGGACAAGTAAACCCATTCGATCTCATATCATCATAAATTTCTGATAATGTGATTAAAGATTTATGTAATTGTTCCAATTCTTGTTGAATGGAGAATTTTGTGTTTGTCTTGACCATAACATGTAAGATTAATAAATGAATACGAACAATTCGTTCATTACAGTCTACTGCTTCTGGACCTGAATAATTTTGATATGTGAAATCTTGTCTAATGGATCTCATTCTATCCCAAAGAAAACCTTCACTCTTGGGTAATGTTGTCAGCAGATTATCCACGATATAGTCCAATGTTTTCACTAAGATGTGTGGAGGCCTAACATCAGAAGGTAATGGTGGTGCAGCAGCAGCAGCAGGTCTAGCAAAAACCTTTAAAGCTTTACTCCTCGAAGCCTTCTTATCCTCGAGAGAATCTCTTTCATATGAAAAGACAGTAAATTCAACATTTCTTCTTGATCTTTCAAAAACGGGACACATATCAAGACAAGTCCCTTGAAATACAATAGCTTCATTTAAATCCTTTGCTAAATCTGCTTTATCCACTAGACCTTTATTTTCCATCATTTTACGTTCTGTATCTCTCATTTTCTTTAAAGTTTCATAAAGTTCTGTTGTATCATCAATAGATTTTTCTAAATTAATCATTTTCCTTTGATTTAATTTATCCCAATGATCTTGTACAAATTTACGTGATGTTAATTGTGGTTGTTGAGTGCTTAAGAATTTAGGTAATTCTCTAGGGTTATGATCGAATCGTTGAAACCCCATTGATTCAGGGTTTGAGATCAATGGACCAATATCTTTATTCGGTGGTATTAGAGGTTTATTATTAATTGGTTTATTATTTGTTTTACTCTTCCCTTTACTGAATGGATTCTTCATTTTCTTGTTATTGTTATTATTATTATTATTATTATTATTATTATTATTATTATCAGATTTCAAAAACATGTTACCGCCATTAGAAGTCATTGAATTATTACCTTCTGACATAATTGATTGATTACCTAATTGGAAAGCACTATTTGGAACCAAAGTTGATCCAATCTGGGTGATCATAGGATGTTATTTGACTGATATTATTGTTATATAGTCTTGACTACTTTATTTACATAGATTAAACATTGAATATTTTGAAATTTCAATGTTTTATACATTTTAAGAAAATATAAAAATAAGAGGGGTTACCCTCATTTCATCGATTCTTTATACATATAATAATAATAAGTTTAGATTTATCAGTATAGCTATATGTATATATCATAGTTTTATTTTATATAGGAAGAAGGGTTAAATATGGATCATCAGTAAAATTTATTTGTAAATTTTATAGCATTAGATTAAGTTTCTAGCGGCTAAGATTTCAGCGATTAAGACACCAGAACCAGCGGCACCAATAATAGTATTATGAGATAAGACCACCATTTTGAAATCTAATAATGGATCTTCTCTGATTCTACCGACAGAGACACCATACCCATTATCTCTATTTCTATCTAATCTTGGTTGTGGTCTATCATTTTGTTCTAAGACATGAATGGTTTGTTTTGGAGCAGAAGAACAACCTAATTTGTAAGCATCACAAACGTAATCTCTTAACACTTGTTTAACTTGTTCCACAGCTGGAGCGGGTCTATTTTTGAATCTCAAAGAGATACATTCAGTGTGACCATCAGAAACAGCGACTCTATTACATTGTGCAGAGACTTTAATTTCTTCTGGAGTTAATAATTGGACATGAGTCTTATCATTTGACAATTTACCTAAGATCTTCTTAGTTTCCCATTCCATCTTATCTTCTTCACCACCAATGTATGGGATAATATTATCTAAGATATCAATCCCTGGAACCCCTGGAGAGAACCCAGCACCTGAGATGGCTTGTAAAGTGGTAGTAGTCAAGGCATCAATTGGACCAAAGGCATCAACTAATGGTTTCAATGGAGCGACAAGACCAGCAGTGGAACAATTAGAGATACAAACGATGAAACCTGGTCTTGGTTTACCAGCTTTCTTGGCAGATTCAATCTTTTCAGCCACGATATCTAAATGTTCTGGATTGACGATTGGAACGACTAATGGAACATCATCTTCTCTTCTATAGTTCTTGGCATTAGAGACCACGGCAAGACCAGCTTCTCTAAATTCTTTTTCGATTGGACCTGCATAATCGGCATCTAACCCAGAAAAGACAATATCACAATCTTTAAAGGCATCAGCTTTACATTCAGTGACAATGATATCTTCGGCAATGGTTGGCATTAAGTCAGTTTGTTTCCAATTAGTAGCATCAATATATTTTTTACCAGCAGATCTTGGAGATGCACCAAGAACTTTTAATTCAAAAGTTGGATGATTAGCTAATAAAAGGATGAAACGTTGACCCACGGAACCAGTAGCACCAAGGACACCAGCAATTTTCTTTTGCACCATTATATGAAGATTATTATGTTTGTAGCTATTATTCTACTTGTATGTTTGAGAGTTCAACGTAAATAACAAACTGTGTATAAGAAGTATATCGTCTTATAAATGATTCAATTAAATATTGAAAATTTCGAAGAAATTCATGAATTTTATGAAAGTAAGTCTCGCGTGAGATAAAGTGCGAGTCGACAATCTTGAAATAAATTGACAGCAAATGAGTCAGTCAATGTTGTATTGTACTTTTATTTCAACCATCACAGACTAAATTTCATGAAAGTTTCACAGTGACGGTGTTAATTATTTATTTATTCATTTATTATTATAGCGAATTTGCCGTTGGAAGTTCTGTGTGTTTTTAAAAGATATCTATTTAATTTAGATCTATATCGTATTATTATGTTACATAGTTGTATGTTTGTTATATAGAGAGAGATAGAATGTATCTACTCGTCGTCACCAAAGGTCTTCTTAGTCCCCCCAGTGGCACTCTTAACAGTTTTACTCTCTCTTGGACCGTCTTCTTCGACTTGTTGTTTTTCAGACTCGGTAGCAGATGGAATGGTAATAGTGGACACTTGTGGTGGTAAACCTTGGAAATCCCTTTGAATTCTCTTCAGTTGAGACAAAGCACTGGTCAAATTGGTGTCAATGTTTAACATGACATTATCAGTGGTGATATTTGTATCACTTTCAGGTAAGACATTGTTATTTATTAGATTTTCCTTTGAGACAATGAATTCATCTAAGAATCTTAATATATCATCCTTTGTGGCATGTGTCGGTTTACCGATCTTATGGATAACCACTGGTTTGTGTAATGTGCTAGCAAATTTACCTCTACTGAACCCCTTGTTCATCTTGTGTTGTTGTGTTCTGGATATATTGTCTTCTCGTAGATTAATATCTACGTCTCATCGCTTTCATCTCTCTCTTCTTTAAATTTCAATTGAAAAAGTTTTCGCTGCTGTTTTTTCGCATTTGCCATTGAAAAATTGGACTAGTTTAACCCTAATGCGGTGGCCACACACCGGCCAGGGCACAGAGCACCCTCACAACAACAACCCCTAGAATATCCCCAGGGCACGCCCTCCCAATTTCCCATCCACTATGTTCTTCGCCCTTCTTTACGCTTCTATTTTTGTTATATTATCTTTATATTTATTATTTCACCGCCCCTACTCTTGTATTACCATTTACAGAATTCTTATTACGTCGAGAAGGACACCACTGGGTTTTTCTGGTTTTTCTTTCCTAACAAGGGGTCCCTCATTAATTCCCAACGTTATATAAATACCCCCATTCAAGTGAAACTTTTTTTCACACCAATGGATTTTCAATTGCAAAAGACACCAAACAAACACACAATTTAAAAGATGTCTAAAGTCTATTTCGATGTTGAAGCTGATGGTCAAGCCTTAGGTAGAATTACCTTCCAATTATATAATGATGTTGTCCCAAAGACTGCTGAAAATTTCAGATTATTATGTACTGGTGAAAAGGGTTTCGGTTATACTGGTTGTCCATTCCATAGAGTTATCCCAGATTTTATGTTACAAGGTGGTGATTTCACTAATGGTAATGGTACTGGTGGTAAATCTGCTTTCGGTTCTAACAAATTCCCAGATGAAAATTTCGTTAAGAAACATACTAAGCCAGGTTTATTATCTATGGCTAATGCTGGTCCAAACACCAATGGTTCTCAATTCTTCATCACTACTGTCCCATGTCCATGGTTAGATGGTAAGCATGTCGTCTTTGGTGAAGTCATTGACGGTTATGATATCGTTAAGAAGATCGAATCTTTAGGTTCTCCATCTGGTCAAACCAGAGCTAAGATTGTTATTGCCAAATCTGGTGAATTATAATTTATTTAAAACATAATATATATATACATATATATACAATCTTTTTTTATAATCTAATGATAACTTTTATTTTTAATTATTGATGCTATATGAGGTTTTAAATATATGTGCTGGATACGTACGTACATATATAGATTATGAATATATTATTTATGTGATGATGATGATTTTATGAACGTAAGTTTAATAAAAGATATGCTACATCATGATCCTTGGATTGATCTTTAATCAAGGGTTCGGATTTAATCACTTCATTCATTGATCTTGGAATGGATCCACTATCATCTTTTGTGGATTCATTTTGAGTCAATGTATATAATTTATCATTAGATAATACTCTTTCAGTTAATTCATCAATTAAATGTAAATGAGATGTTTCTTGTTTCTTATTATTTAATGGAGATAATGTTGACCAATCTTCATCATCTGTATCAGAATATGGTGATACACTATCATTCTTATTATTACTCATTGGTGGTAAAATTGGTAATAATGGTGGTGATGCAGGTGGGAATGAATTATTGAAAGTTGTAATTGTAGTATTATCACCAGCCAAAGTGGATCTAATACTTGATTCTACAGAATTTGTTGTTGAACTATAAGATGATTTTCTTGATGTCATTGGAGTGGTAATGACAGGTTGTGATAGAATATATGATAATCTTGGTGATTTATCACCATTAGCAATTGTAGTATTATTAGTAGATAATTTTTTAGCAATAATTTCATCACGATTTTGATTATTTGTATATACAATAGCAGAATGTCTTCTCTTATTTGCAATATCAAATAATGATGGTCTTTCTAAAGTGGAAAATGAGTGTAATCTCTTTCTTGGATAATGAACAGTAGCTTTTATTATTTTATTTAGTTGTGGATGTGGTGCAATAGGTGATAAAGAAACACTCTTTTGTGTTGGTGTGATGAAATTAAGATTCTTTACTTTATCATCTTCACCATCTGAATGAATTACATTTTCTTCAATGTATATTATATTATTTTTATTTTGATTATTATTAGTTTTTAATGGAGACATAGGTGGTTCCTTTTCTTTCAAAGTGAAAGTTGATGAACCATCTTCTAAAGTTCTCTTTCTTGAATGTGTTGGAGTGGATTGATGAAATAATTTAACTTCATTATTTTGTAAATTAATCAATTTTCTTTGAGATTCAAAATCTTTTGATGGTACGACTCTAATTGACCATTGGCCCCAACCAATTTTTTCAAATAATCTATTATTTTTAATATCACCTGTTTCCATTGCACTCATAATTAATCTTCTCTGTTTTGATGCTGAAAGATCTATAAAACATGGGATGGTGCGGCTGAGCTCTTTAGTAATATATCTAATGGCCAATGGACCTTTATTAATTAACAATTCAGATAATCTTTCTGGTGTAACTTGATTCGCAGCAGCTATGGCTTCTGGTGTTGTAGTAGATAATGGTTTAGTAGTCATTGTATATCTATAGGTATGTGTATGTGTGTATTTGTGTAGTATGCTTATTTATAGGAAGGGAATTTACGATTTGGAATGTGAGATGTTCTTAATTTAGGAAAAAAAATAAATGTTTCTAATAGATTGCAGTATTATTTTTATATGAATCTAATATCAAGCTTAAATGTTAATAAAGTTTAATATCTCCTCTTTTATAGATTGTGGTTTGTTGCAACTTTTAACTCCTCTTTATAGCCTTTGTTAATTTGAAAAAGTTTATTTTCTTGAAAAATAATGATGTCAAAAATAGGTTGAAAATTCCGATTTTGAGACGCGTTAATTAATATATTATTATTATGATATTATTATTGTGGGGGAAATAAATATTATAACAAGAAAGAGAAGAAGAAACAGTTTGAATGTGAAAGTTGTAAGTTTAATGTATCAATATTTATATGACAAAAATCACACGGATATCTGTTGAATGTAATATTTCACTTAGGATGTACCTCTGGAGAAGGACACCTGTGAAATTTTTCAAGTGATAAGAACCGATTGAAAAAAACCATTTGATTACAATACAAGCACGTAAAGAGGATAATAACAAACAAAGGACCTCGAAGGAGAATACACACACAAAAATGCCAATGGATTGCTCTTACTAAATAACTATCCTCCTTTTTTTTTGCCTCATAATGTTATTATTGTGTAATAGACATCATTATAATAACCCGATTACATGTATATATGTAATGTAAGATACATATGGTTAAAAGAATAGAGTAAAACAATACATTAGGAAAGGAAATTTCCTTCTTACTACTTACATGAGGAATAATCACAGATCGGTATATCGGGTGGGATAGTGTCTTGGCGGTTAATGCCGATGAAGAATCATTTGTCATTGGACAATTTAAAATAGTAATGAATATGAGTTAGCGTTAATTTGAATCAAACCATCCAATGGAAGAGGAGTATTTTGGGTTTTGTCTCTATAAAGTTAGTTGGTTGTCCCTATAATGTCCACGATTCACATTGAACAATAAATATAACTTAAGGAACCTAGTATGAAATTTCAGTTATAAATAATGGTAACTAAACTCCGTTTGAAAATCGTAGTTGAACGATCCACCATGTAAGTCATAACTAATTATAGTCAATTCTGGAATAACATTGTTATCGTAACGGAGCTAAGAGAGGTATAATAGATTCACTTATCAAAAATAATAAGATCATTAATGGAATCGAAAATGCGGCTTGTCAGCTTAGTAACCTCATAATAAATAGCTGGCCCAATATTGTTAGTCATTTCTCTTTCCAAGTGAATACTGTACTTTTTCTAAAATTTATCATGGACAGGAATTTTTTTGTCATGCCCCCCTATCCTTGAAGATCATTGGTTGAGAAACCAATTCGAATGGAACAGGGCAATGGACACAATAACAAGAACTGACTAAATAATAAAGTGTTTGTGACGTTATAAGGCAGTATGGGTGATGTACAGTGAAAAGAATCTGTTCCACATTTTTCTGTTTCCGTCACTGTTTCACATTATTATTATGAGCTGGGTAAAATACATAATATTTCACCCTCTTGAATACATGTCACTGTGTAGATTTAACTACTCTCTCTTCTCTTTACTACTTCAACTGTATCTATTTCTATCTGTGTACATATTTAAATTACCCCAGGTTGTAGAGGCAAATCAACTATAACACTACTTTTAAGTTGTTACCACAGCGAAGTCCCTTATGAAATGTCCCCAATTTTCCCCAGAAGCAAAATGTAAAATGCAAACAAAGAAACTAACAAATAATTGATCTGAAACAAGACAAATTGGAGAAAGTTTCGGTACGAAAAAAGAGGAAAGTTACAATAAAAGTTATGCGAGAAATTTTCGAAAACAAAAAATAACAAAAAACACGGCCTGTCCGGAATGGCAAGGTTTTAGCGCCGGCCCCAGAATTACCTGAAAACCGGACAGTCAACCGACATATCACGTGCAGGGTGAATACCACAGCACGGGCCCGTCCCAACATTTTCACCCACGCAAACAGTCTCTTTTTTTCAACAATTTTTTTCAGCGATGACTTCGTTTTAGGCTGGCCCCCACACTAGGTTTAGGCTGACCCTCCGTCTAGTCTCCTCCAGATCTCCTTCTAACCTGCTAGGCAGAGGTCTGCCTAGAATCTCCCCCGCTGTGGTACCATCACGCTCATTCTCATCACCGCCAAACAACCCCCCTCTCAAAGGAAAATCATCTCACCACACATTAACAAACCACACCATAATAACCTAACTGCTTTTCTTTATTTCAAATCACTGAAATATAAACCTCCCTTCATATTTCAATTGTTATCAATTCATCCAATTCTATTGTCACTGCGTGGTTTATATTGTTTTCTCAATTTAAATTTCAATTTTAATTGCCCTTTTACTATGTTTTGCTGCTGTGTACGTTTTTTTTTACTTTCTCTCTTTCTTTCTTGCAAAATTCATCATTTAAATCAAAACTACTTCCACTTAGCACTTTCTCTGAAATTTTAGTACTCTTAACGATTTTACTATTACTTACGCACTACTTATTATAATTATATCTTATATATTTAATATTATTCTTTTTACAAATCTTATCTCTTGTCTTACAAAATAATCCATACACACATATACATACACATAAATATATAATGTCCAACCCATTTGATTTGTTAGGTAACGACGTCGAAGACCCAAACCAAGTCGTTGTTCCACCAAAGGAAATTGTCAAGTCTACTACTTCTTCTAAGAAGCAAGACGTTCCTCCACCATCTGCTAATCCAGCTAGAGCTAACAAAAATAGATCTAAGCCATCTGGTAATGAAGGTGCCATTAGAAACAAAGACAATGGTAGAAGAAACAACAGATCTAAGAATGTTTCTGATTCTGCTGCTGGTAAGAGAGACAACACTAGAAAGCAAACTGACCGTCATTCTAGATCTGGTAAGTCTGACTCTGGTAAGAAGGTTAGACAAGGTTGGGGTGATGATAAGAAGGAATTAGATGCTGAAGAAGCTGCTAAGGCCGATGCTGATGCTGAAATTGAAGCTGATGCTGAAGAAGTTTCCAACGGTGTTAAACAAGTCTCTTTAGCTGATTACTTAAAGTCTTCTGACAATGCCTCTACTTTAAACAAAACTGTTGAAGCTAAACCAGTTGAACAAATCGAAGGTACTGAATTATTCGTTAAAGAACAAGAAGAATTCGTTCCAGCCACTAAGGTTAAGACTTTAAAATCTAAGCAATTAAAGACCAAGAAATTCTTAGATTTCGATGCTACTTTCCAAGATGCTCAAAAGCCAAAGAGATCTTTTGACAGAAAGAATGACAACAGAAACAACAACAGACGTGGTGGTAACAAGGGTCCAAGAAAGCCAAATGCCAAGTCCACCAATGGTAATGCTGTCCAAAAGGATAACTCCATTGACACCAAAAACTTACCATCTTTAGCTTAAGTTCAATATATGCCACTTCAATCTTTTTGAATACTTTTTTATGAAATTATTATTTTGTTTTTTTATTGAAAGTATTTCAAATTGATTACTTTTGGGATGGAACTTCTTTTTTATAACTTTTCCTTTTTTTATTTACGGAAAACTTTAAATTAGAAATCAACATCTCTATTTGGTGGCGGACTGTGTATGATTTTGTTTATTTTTATTTTAATTATTTCTATATCATTTTAAATTCAATTCATTATTTGGTTTAAAACCATTCTACCCTCTTTTTTCTTTATTTCTTTGTCATTTCTTTCATGTATAATTATATTTCTTACTTATTTTACTAAGAGTTCTTTAAAAATTGACTTATTCCTCAACTTTTCGATCTTGTCAATTACAAACTTGTTATTATTATATTCTATTCTAAAATACAGTTCTTTATATAACTTAATTATACATGTAGTTCAACTTTCAATGTATATGTCACAACAATTGACAATGTAATAAATAATACACTATATTGTGTCACAAAGAACACAGAAAGACAATCCATTTGAATATGATCACCTTCCAAAGGTGTATAAAATGCAGTAAAATAAACTTGAGCAGTAGCACTTGGCATTGACCAAGTTAAAATCATAATAAATTTACTAATTCTGTTATCTAACCAATGAATCTCATATAATTTATTAGTCCAAGCGATACCAATAATTGGTAATACCACTAATCTAAAAGTGGACATTAAAACAGCAGATCTAATGAAACCCTTTGGTAATGAACTAATTTTTAATCTGGCTAAAGTACCACCTAATAATAATAACCCAATTGGAACACATGCATTACCAATATAACCAGTGAAATCCATAAGGAAATTCAATACAGGTTCACCATCAGGTGCCTTATGTACATGAACATATGTATTAACAAAACATGCCTTCACCCAAGGAATTAGTGCACATATGATACCTAATAAAGCACCTAACGATGCGGGTCTAATGAAATTAATACCAAAATAGATCAACCATCCTAGATGATATTTCTTAACGAATCTATTTCTCTTTGTATGTTTACTTACATTACTAGCAGCAGTTGGAATTCTATCAAGATCAGTACCATTAGAACCAATTATATCCATACTTGCTCCATTACCTTCATCATTATCATCATCAGATTCACCATCAGATAATACATTAGCTAATTTAGCATTAGCAGTACCCACATCTTCTGTTAAGGTTAATGGACGTGATAAATCAATTTCACCTGTTCTAATCTTATCCACAACACTATATTCGGCAATCATTTCATTTATGGAATCTCTTTTACTACCACGACGTGACCCTCTACGTCTTTTGATATTAAATGATCCCATAGAACCTCTTCTTTCGAAGTTATGTTCATCTGTGTTTTCTAAAATGCTGGGACTAGATAATACTTGATTTAAATCTGAATGTATTTTCATGGAAGTACTACGACTTCTTACTTTATTATTTTGTGATTTATGATCATTTTGAAATGGTTTAATATAATCAAATTTAGAATTACCAATATTACTCTTGTTTTTATTTAGGATTGTATTGGAATTATTATTATTATTCGAATTATTATCAGAATCCTCATCAGTGACGAGAGCCTCACTATCAATACTACTCATTTCATGTTCTTCAGCAATTGACGGGTCAAAATGTGCTGGTTCAGGTTTGACCAGAGTTGGAATCTTTTCAATGTTTTCATGTGATGGAGTCATCATCATAGAACTTCGATCAGCACTAATATTAGAACCTTCTTCCAAATCACTATAAGTATCTTCCACTTTCTTATGATCATTATCTCTAAAATCTAGCCCGACTAATCTCCATAGACCAAAATTCATCATAAGGAAACTTTGTGTAAATAAAAAGATACATGTATAAGCGACACCTTTATCTGCTTCAGCCGCACTGAAAATGGTACCATTACCCATACTTTGTACATAAGCAATAGGTAAATCAGAAATGTTGGGGAATAATCCAACAAACACAATCCCCCAAAACCATTTCTTGGGTACTGGTGTAACATAATTCGTAATCAATGCACATGTTGTCCCCACAGTGAAAAAAATTAAAGCAGATAAGACAATGACACCAACTTCTTTTATATCCTTCCATGAAATATTCGATACAATCTTGTTAAATGTTAAACATGGCAGAATTGCATTAACAACCATATTAGATATACCTCTAGCGGTTTCCATGCTGACAATATTAAATTTAGCTAATAAATAACCGACAAAGATAATTGTGTAAATCTTTAAAATTGGTTTTAAAGCAATATAAATTGCGGCCCCGACATCAATACTTGACATGATTGACTGTAATATGAATATTTAACTTTTCAAATGGTAGACAGACCAATATGATTTTTTATTTCTTATTCGTTCGTGTATGATTTGATCTGATCTGAGTAAAATAGCGTGATGACTTCAGATATGAATAAAAAAAACAAATTAAACGATGTATACTAACTGGTAAAGGTATAGATTTGATGAATTTGATTCTTTGCAATTACCTAAACTCATGTGTAGAGGCATCGAACTTATGAAAAGTGTCTTTCTTTCAAACAGTTTTTAGTAATCTTCTTATATACCATTTCTTGTTAATCAAAATGGAAATTAGAAAAAGTTTCAAACTCCTTCTTCTACGATGGTGTTATTATTATGGATGCTTAATGAGAACGTGAAAACAGAGAATAATTTAGGTGGAGATAATAAGAAGATTCCGGAGATATTACCTAGAGATCTGACCAGTTTCCCAAGTGTCAATTTTTTGATGTCACTTAATGGGGGAATTGTTCTTTGTGCTTGTGTTTGTTTGTTTTTCAGCATACAATTTAATACCGCTAAGCGCCAATTTCTTGGGGGATGAACAAGAAAAAGGAGGAGTAGTAGGAGTAAAAATGGTAATTGAATAGAGCAAAAGGGGGAAACTTACCATCGGATGTAATGGATAAATAGTAACTGCTGTATATCACCAATATTATAAGGTTATAATAACACTTTTGGAAGGTTAAAGCCTTTAAAATGAGTCCGAACGAAATAGTTACCCTTTTAGGTAACTGGGAGCCACCTCAATGACTACAATTTAATAAATTAAAGCACCGCCAAAGGAAGGTTAAAAAAAAGATCTACACGGTTACTGTTTTGTTTAAAGATTGTTTTGTGACACTCCAATGTTTTGACTATTGTCAAGCCACTTTTTCTTTGAAATAATAAATATACTTTTAAACTTATATGTACAATAATTGTTTATTTTTTTTTATAAATATATATTTGAATTTATCTAGATTACATATTACTAAAGAAGAAACATATTGAATGTTGCTTTCATTATCATATGATATATGGATATGAATGTTTATAGTGTTTTGTTGTAGTGTTGTTGTTTTTTTTAGAGTGGTTAAAGATGAAGAAAGAAAGAAAATATCATGATAAAGTAATCTAAGTCATAATATCCTCTTTTAGTTTTGTATAGTTTGTTTGTTTTTATTATTATCAATTATCATTAATACAAGTAGAATAATAAACTTTTAAATTTCTCATATTTTTCATTCTTTAATCTATTTCCTCTTTTGAGCACTGAAAAATTGAATGGCAAGAGCATCAATAATAGCTGGAACAATTTCTGGATTAGCTAAAGTAGATAAATCACCTAATTGATCAGCTTCATCAGAGGCACATTTTCTTAACACTCTTCTCATAATCTTACCAGATCTAGTCTTTGGTAAATCTCTTACGGTAATAATAGTCTTTGGAGCAGCAAATGGACCAATTTCAGATCTAACTTGTAAAATTAATTCACGACGTAATTCTTCTGGAGAGGCTTCAAAATCTAATTCAATTGGATCGTCTTCACCTAATTTCTTTAATGAAACAAAGGCAACAATGGCTTGACCAGTCAATTCATCGTTAATCCCTACCACGGCAGCTTCAGAAACATGATCATTGGTAGCTAAAGTGGCTTCAATTTCAGCAGTAGATAATCTATGACCAGAAACGTTAACAACATCATCAACTCTACCTCTGATCCAATAATAACCATCATGATCTCTACCAGCACCATCACCAGTGAAATAATGATTTGGATAGACATTCATATAAGTGTTTAAGTAATGACTATGATTATTCCAAATGGTTCTAGTCATTGATGGCCAAGATGATTTAACGGCTAAGACACCTTCGACATCATTACCTTGCATTTCTTCACCAGTGACTGGATCAATAATAGCAGTTTCAATACCAAAGAATGGTAAAGTGGCAGAACCAGGTTTAGTTGGAGTGGCACCAGCTAATGGAGCAATTAAATGAGCACCCGATTCAGTTTGCCAATAAGTATCACAAATGACACAATTATTATTACCAATCTTTTCATTATACCATTCCCATAAATCTGGAGCAATTGGTTCACCCACAGAACCTAAGACACGTAAAGAAGAGATATCATATTTTGAAATTTCAGCTTCACCAACACGTTTAATTAATCTTAATGCAGTTGGTGCAACATAGAAATGAGTGGCTCTATAACGTTCAATAATTCTCCAATATCTACCATAATCTGGATAAGCTGGAGTCGATTCAAAGATAATTGAGGCTGTACCAAGAGACAAAGGACCATATAAGGCATAAGTATGACCAGTAATCCAACCAACATCACCAGCGGTGAATAAAGTATCTTCTGGATGAATATCAAAGACATATCTCGTAGTCATTGCGGCACCTAATAAATAACCACCAATGGTATGAACCACACCCTTTGGAGAGCCAGTAGAACCAGAGGTATATAATAAAAACAATGGATCTTCAGCATTACATGGAGTTGGTGGTAAATAACCTCTTTGTTTAGCAATTTCTTCATCCCACCAGAAATCTCTACCAGCTTTCATGGTCACAGATTTATTATTAGTTCTTGGGAAGACTAATATATGGTTAACGGCGTCCACACCATTTAACCCTTCATCTACAATCTTCTTAGCATGGATGGTCTTACCACCTCTTTTACCTTCTTCACAAGTGATAACCACTTTACAACCGGCATCGACAACACGATCTTTTAAAGAACCCGAAGAAAAACCGGCAAAGATCACGGTATGAACAGCACCTAATCTAGCCACGGCAAGCATAGCAATTAAAGTTTCTGGGATCATTGGCATATAAATGGCGACGGTATCACCTTTCTTAACACCCCAACTCTTTAAGACACCTGCCACTTTACATACGGTTCTTAATAATTCACCAAAGGTAATTTTTTTACTTTCGGATTCTTCATCAGCTTCATAGATTAATGCCACTTTATCTGGATTAGCTAACGCATGTCTATCGACACAATTGTAAGAAGCATTTAATTGACCATTTAAGAACCATGCGACATCACCTTCAGCTAAAGAACCAGATTTCACATGAGTGAATGGTTTATCCCAGGATAACAATTCATTAGCCATCTTACCAAAGAATTGATCTGGGTTATTAATGGATTCATTATACATTGTTTTATATTCATCTAAAGAATTAATATAAGATGGACCAGGTTGAGTCTTATAAAAATGTTCTGGAGCCAATCTTGGTTCGACACCTTGTGCTTCATGCACAACTTTATGAGTTGGAACAGTCATTGTAATTGATATGGGAGGGTTTGTTCTTGTTTATTTGTGTATTAATGAAGTTGAGAACAGCTATATAATAACAATATTTTCAAATTGAACTTTTATATAAACTGTGAAAAATAAACCTATCGAGAATTATAAAAAAAACACAAAAAGTGAGAAAATATATCTAATTAATATAACAATATTGTTATGATTAGAATCGAATAAAAGTTAGTGTATGGTATTAAGTATGATTAAATCTACCAATAAACAATGTATTTGAAGAAAGAATATATATATATATAAGATATGAGAAATATTAAAGATTAAGCCTCGGGCGAATGGGAGATAGATCATTTGCGCTTGATATATAAGACGTAATGGATAAATTAAGAGAAGTTCCCATGTGTGTCAATACTTCCATGGTACAAAGTTAGTGAATGAGAGTTTGGGAAAGCCATGACAATGTTCGTTGCGATAGTTAAGATAAGATTGAGAGAGGCAGAATCACGGACTGACAAAAGGGTCAATGGAATCTCAATAAACCATAGTTTACACTGAGGATATTAACCCACTTTAACCCCGCGATCTCGGCAATGGCCAGGAAAGCCCTCGAACCAAGTGCCTGTCACAGTGTGGCCTTAACGGTGCCTCCCACGGCCTACAAGCTCGAGCTTCGCGGGGACCTACATTGATTGTCTGTGTTTACAGCAAGGCCATCCATTCAACCCTTCTTTAATTTGAATCGATCACGCATGACCAACCAAATTGGTTTCTTTATTCATCATCATGTGAAATATTTATCTCCTTGTGACCACAATTTCCCTTGGATCTTTTCGCGTCTTCCCTATTCACAAGACGATTTTTTAAACGCGGTGTCGGCCGTTTCGGCTCCGGTCTCGCATCTTTCGTATCTTCGATTCGTCTGCAATTTTGAAAGAGAAATAATTTCCGTTAGCCGCCGGTGTGCCTCTATTATATATCAAACTATTATTATTATTATTATTATTATTATTATTATACATTATTATCTATCTATTAATTAGTTAATTGTCCTCAATGGGAACATTCAAATATACTTCACCAACACGACTTAAATATTGTCTTATAGCACGTCTTAAATCTGTTGGTATACTCTTATCCAGAATTCTTACAATCAAACCATACATCACAGAACAATATTGTTTAAAATCATCATCATCAAATTCATAATAACCTTGTAAAATCTCTACAATAACAGGTCTCCATGCTATTATTGTACGTTCCATGGTTCTATCATCTAATAAGATATATGATTTAACCACACTAACACAAATCTTAATTAATCTTTCTAACAAATCAGGTTTCTTATCATCATCATTTAAATATAATTTAAACATTAAATCAATCAATACAGCGGCGGCACTGGTCTCTTGTTTTAATAAATTTGGTATATTATTAACAACATGTGATTCCATAAGTCTGGTTCTTAATCCAATATCATTATTAAAATCATGTGCAAATTCATACGATTTTTCTAATAATGTTGTTAATTTAACTGATTCCACATATGGAATATTTTGTTCAAATGATTCATCTTCATATAAATCACTCACTAATTCAATCATTAATAATTGTAAAATACATTTAACTACAATAGTGTTCTTAATATTAACTTGTTGCATTAATTGTGCTTCATCAGGGGTGGTCTTATTGTTACTGTTGTTATTATCATTATCACCACCAAAATCTTCACTACCTTCCTCTTTATGAGCTCTTTCTAAAGTTTCTGGAATATTTTCATTTTCATCATTAGATTGTGGAATTTGTGCAGTGGATGGATCAAATGGTGTAGATTTACGTCTACCTTGATGTAATGGATCATATTCAAATAATTCTACAGCTGTAGTTAATTCAAATAATTTAATGAAAACATTACCAATTAATGACCAATGATATTCCGAAAATTTATTTACATTTTGTAAAATTAATTGTTGTAAACATGCTCTACCAATTCTAGCAATGGTATCATTTTCTTGACAAATACATGATATTAAAAGATTCAAAAATCCATCAAGCATTTTATTCAAGGATTCAAAATAATGTGTAAATAACGCGATTAAATTTCTTAATGCTTGAATCAAAGTAGTAGATAACCAAACACTTAAATCATCATGACTATTGAATTGATTAACTTCCCAATGTTTAGATAATACACCAAAGATTGGAAATAATAATTTATTACAAATCTTTGACCAAAATTCTTCATCAAAATTATTACCATATGCAACAAGAGCATCAAACATATAATTTAATGCACGAGATCTAACCTCTAAATCATCAGCGGTCATAATTGTTTCATTAAAACAGAAAAGAATTGGGAACCAAACATCTTGGAAAACATCTTTACCACGTAATAATTTAGCATAATGTTCTGCATCAGGACCTAATGGATCATAACATGAAATTATGGCAATACGTTTTGTAATAGATTTTAATGATTCTAATGCATGTAATGCTGCCTTTTGATACTTCTTATTCTTAGTAATCTCTTTAAAGACACTAACTAATTCAGCAAATGAATCTTCTTGAATGAAAACACTTTCAAAATGAGTCTTAATAATATCTTCACTAACTAATCTTTGTGTCTTTGTCACAATGGTTTCATTATTTGATTGGGCAGTATATTGTAATGATTCAAGGATTGGTTTCCAGCCAGATTTAATCTTTTCAGATTTTAATAAGATAAAACTACGGAAACATTCAATAATCATTTCTTGTACTTCAACATTACCAGTATTTTGAACAGTATATTCAAATGGTTTTAAGAAATCATGTTGAAATTCAAACCCATTTAATTCTTCAATGTCTAAAAATCTAACAGATAATTGACGTAATGAATCAACTGCGAAAAATACAACAGCTAAATTTGGATTAGTAGCAATCTTATTAAATGCAGATCCCATAACTGCCCAAATTGGAGTCCATTCTAATCTAATACGATCCATATTATAATAACAAACATCAATCATCTTTTGTAATGAAAACATTCTTGGAGTGGAAGTATGTTGAGATGATTCAATTTCTTCTAATGATACCTGGGTTAATGCTCTAATGAAATCCACGATAGCACTAGCAGATAAATCACCAGATTTGGTGAAAACATTATCCATTAACACAACTAATTCACTAGATGAAATATATTTGGCCATATCGGGAATTAATTTTTGATTATGATGTTTTTCAACTGCTAATTCCATTGGTGTGGCCCTTTTACTCCAAATATCAAAGAAATATGGTTGAGCAACAGCCTTTTGAGAATCCATTGATGGTCTTGGATTAGTAATACGAGCTTGAGCCACATCTGGAACTGTGTTTCTATCAATACCCTTGGAAATTAGTTGTAATCTTTCAATTTGAGAAACAACTAATAAGATATCCTTCCACGATTCTTTAATATAATTACCTTCAGAGATAGCAACTTCTAATAAATCAATCATAGCATTAACATTCTTAATTTTAATTTCTTCAATGTTTTGTAAATTACAGAATTGAACTAAAGCACCAATGAAAGATTGTCTAGCATCATCAATAGAAAAAATAGAAGAAATCTTGATAGATATTTTCAAACCTTCTAAACATTTGTTAGTAGTATCACCATCATCATATTCTTTGAAAGGTGGTGTTAAAGCAGCTAAGAATGACATCCATAAGTTTTCAAAAATAGATTTAACATGTTCGACATGAGAAGCGGCATAGTAAGTATCACCATCATTTTTGATTTTAGTCTTACTCAAATTTTTAAAGACAAGTTCAGTCTTCGAAGAAATTTCCTTGGAGACTTGAATATAGGCTTCTCTTTGTAAATCTCTGGTGTTAAAAAAATTGAATGCAGATTGTTGTTGATTTGGTAAATTGGTGTTTTCATCTTCAGCTAACATGGCTTGATGTTGTTCAGATAATAATTTAATTTCATTGTCTTCAATTTCTTTAAATAAACCAACCAAGAATTCCTTTGGTAAATCTTTACCATTATCAATACCTTCATTATTTTCTAGGAATTCTTCTAAAGACATCTTGGTCTTAATATGGGATGAATGTAAATCAGTGTTTAACATAATCAATGAGTATGATAAAACATAGGCAGTATCAGCTTTGGAGAAGACTTCTGGATTTTGTTCGACATATCTTTCAGCAAATTTCAACATAAATCTATCAATCTTTTGACCTTCACCTGGAAGTCTGAACGCTTGTAAGAAATCTCTAAGAGCATCGACAATAGATAATCCAGTGAAATCAAATTCATCAACGAAAGCATGCATAACGGCAATGTTCTTTTCATCACCCTCACCTAAATAATCACCAACAGTGGCTAAATCTAAACCATCAGTGGCTAATAACCATTTGGCAATAGATTTTGGAGAATCATCTTCAAGGAATCCCTTTTCGATTAAAACTGGAATAGCTTTCTTTGGTTTGTTGTTAAATATAGCAATACAATCGGTTAATTGAGTTTTACGTTGTTTCAAATTTTCGAATTGCATTGGATCATCTATATCTTGACTACTTGCAGTTTCATCCTCATTCAAGTTTACAGAAGAAGAAGTTGGATCAGCAGTTAGACTAGATGCACCATTGGAAGTATTAGTTTGAGGATTCAAAGCTTTGTGAGCCCAAGCACTTAATGATCTTAAGACTGAGACAATACATCCCAAAGATGTCATCTTTAATGCAAATTCAACTGGGAAAAGTAAATCAGCTTGTATACCAGTGTTAGAAGATAAATTTTGGATTGTTAAAAGAGGTAACTGATCAAAATTATAAGTGGATAGTGGTTTAGATAATTGGTCTTCGTAGTATGATCGTTGAGAAGGAGTGATTTCAACTCTAGTTAAAGCAGTTCTAGTTAAATGATCAATCATTTGTTCCATAATGTTTGGCATGGCTGGATGACAATCATAATTTAAGTAAAATTCAATAAGAGTTCTTGGATCATTACAGATTCTTTGTAAGATAACTAAGAAATATCTCTTTTGTTGTGCGGTAGATGTACTTAATTCTGCAATTGGAAAATAGATTTCTGTAAGGAAAACAGGAATTTCTCTTAAAAATTCCACCTTCAAGTTCGCTATTAATAACCATAAAATCTCTAATGTGATCTCAAAAACTGGAGAGATTGGAGATGCAGCATTTCTTGATAATGACAAACATAAATATTGCTTAACGGCATCTAACAAAGTCTCATTTTTCTTACCAGGTAAACAAATATTTGGAGAAAGGAAAACGTCAACGTGTTCTTTCATTATGGAGTAGATAATGTGCAATGATAATAATTTGGAACGAACGGCTTGAGATCTCATATCTAAATTACTTTCTAATGGTTTAGCACAGATCTTAGCCATGGTTCTGAAAACTAAGAAAGCATCCTTCACAACTAAATCTTGGCTAGATGTAAAAGAATCATATTTTTGAGCTTCTACTATCTTTTCTTCTTCGTCATTTAAATTACCCATATCTTCTAAAGTTATTGGTTCTTTAGTATTTGAATTTGTACCACTAGTAGATAAAACATCAGAACTTGATTGTAAAGATTTAGAACCATTTATAGACATGTTGGATCGGTTAACTTTCTTTGAATCAATCTTTTCAAAAACAGAACTAACCATTTGACTTAAGGTAGCTTGTGCAATACCTTGGTTAGCAGCACTTAAAGACATAACAAAAATATTATAGACAGTCCTAATAGCCTTTAATAAGGAAGCACCATGACACAAAGAAATAGAGTCTTCTACAAGGATACAACTAGATAAAGCACGGATGATTTGTAATTCGACCTTTTCATTAGTACCTTCACCTTCAAAACAGTCAGCAATAGTATCCACTGCTGCATCAATTAATGTTTGTTTTGGAGGCGGAGTGATACCAGAATTGATATCAACAGTTTGGTCATTAGATGCAGAAGAATCTGGTGGGTTAACTAGTAAAGATTCATCAAGAGCTCGAAATGAAAACATTTTTGATAAACAATCTAAAGCAATTCTTTGAAGTTTAGTAGAATCAGTTCTACAACAATCTCTTAAGGTATCAAAAATTAGTAGAGAATCGCTTGTAATGTTAATATTGTTTGGATCTTGTAAACTTTCCTTCAATCTTGTTAATGCTCTTTCAATACTCTTTTGTGTATTTGGATGCTTTCTTAAATCTTTTTCTTCTTGAATTTTTTCCAATGTTATTTTGGCTAAATGAATAGTAGATCGAACATTATTTGGAGTAGTGGAGATAATAGATGAGGTTCTGGTATGTGTTCTAATAGTGGAGGTAGCATCCGAGATAGATGGAGCAGGTCCTTGTAAACTACTAGCAACGTCACCTGGTTCTTGTAAGCTACTGGTAACTTCATCTGGTTTATCAGTTTCATTCCCTTCCTCAGCCTCAGCCTCTTGAAGTTCGTTTTCGTCTTCTTCTGGTAGTTCAACTTCGGCTTGAGAAGGTACGTCTCCAGCTCCATTGAGGTCTATTTCTTCATTTTCATCTTCATTATTTTCATTAGATACTTCTTGTACGAATTCATCACTTTCTTCATTCGTTTGTTCTTGATTATGAGCCTCTTCATTGTTTACAAAAGTTTCATCAACTTGAGATTCTTCATTATCATCGATGTTGTTATCTTCATTTTCGTTATCATCATCAATCGCAACAGATAAAACATCACTTCCTAAATCCACAGAAGATATGCTTTCTGGAGCAACTTCTGCTTGAGTTGGGATATCTTCTTGAGACATTTTTTGTTGTTTATAAAATGTGTATCAAAATGGTCTCAAGTGATCAATTTATATTCTGTAATTGCTTCACTGACTAATCCAAAAATTAGCTTATATGTCAACTAGTGTCCTATGTGAATGGTTTATAGAAAATTGGATGTGTATCTAGTATAATTGATCACTTATCGCGGAGTATTTGTTTTGACTACTAATATTTACATAAAAGGTTTAACTGTTATTTTGATTTATTATCGATTTTCCGTAAATTTAAGTTTTAATTTTTGAAAAAGCTGGGTAATTGAAAAGGATAAAAGCCATCATTTAGTGGTTAAACAAGGCTGTAACGTGGTGTTTATAAATGATAGTGTTATTGGATGGGTTTAAAATATATATTCTTCTCGTGAGAGCTTAAAATTATGTTTAGGTTTAATTCAAAAGTAGGGATGTATTCTTTATAATTTAAATATATCATGATCCCTTGGTTGAACGAATGATTACTATGAAGATAGCGCAAGCACATTGTATTATTCAAGCCATACCGAATTTAGTGGTCCCTGTTGATATGCATCACGTCATGCTTTACTGTTTCAGAATACTAGGTTATAATATTCAAGATTCAACGGACTAATGTCAGTAAATACATCAAAAGCAATTAAACAAAACTCTATCAATGATTTTGAAGATAAAAGTAGAAAAAAGAATAAAAGAGATAACTTAGATCTTCCACTTTGTATCAATAAATGTATTTTAAAGTTGCATTGAACAAATTCAAGAGATAGGAGAATCAAAAAGTAAAAAGGTCGTACCCGGATTCGAACCGGGGTTGTCCGGATCAAAACCGAAAGTGATAACCACTACACTATACAACCAGACGTTATCAAATTTTCAAAAACTAGCCCTTTTATCCCGAAAGGCTTTCAAGAGCAGTCGACATTCAATTCAAAAAGAAACGATTTTGCACTTTTATGTTTTAATTTGTTCCTTGAAATTCAAATCAGTTACTAGTTTAATGAGAAGCTTTTGGAAATATATTTATTGAGAAGAAGAATTGAAATGTATTTTAAGGGTGGCAGAAGTATTTATGTTGATAAAAATGGTGAATGGTTTGAAAGTATATTTGGTGTACCAATGCTGGTATTTTTTAATTGTGTTCCCTCCCTTAACTTTAGCATGAATTCTTCAATGGTCCTTATTTCCACTTATAAAAATTTTGAAATGCTATGGATAAAGTTATAAAATGTCATCTATAACTATATAATATTAACTTTGTTATTATATTTCTTTTCTTAGAAGTGAACTTCTTCTTGAAAAAATACAGTGAAATATTTATTTCAACTCTTTTATTTTGGTTTTGATAAAATTTCAAAAAATATTAGTAACTAATTATAGAATTACAATTTTTAAGTATTCGTGAATAGTTTTAAAACTAGGATTAATGAAATTATGTATTTACCTGAACAAAATTAGAATTTGTTTATTGTGAGGCTCTGTAATTTTTTTTTTATTTAATGATTATCAGGAACAAATTTAGACCAAAATATAAAAGACACTGTATTTTTTTATTGTTAATGTAAGAAATACATACTAAAAGAGTTCAAATGAACATGAGTAAACACCATATTGTAGCGTTATTTGAAATGATCTTTATTAAGATCTTTCTGTTGTAGGTGCTTGGAAAATTCAAGGAAAGATGTTTATATAATGATTACTCTAAAGAAATCACTTTACTTCCAAGGTACGGAAGCAGATTGGAGATATTGGCAATCCAACGACTCAGAAGAAGTCATATACATTGGAATTACTAGAGGAAACCAATAAAACTCTGTATTTAGAATTCAGTATATGAATGTTAAAGAGATGTGTAATAATTGATATAGCAAGACAGACCTATTTTTTTGTTGTACTTCATTTAAGAAGTTATAATTCTTTTATCTTTACTCCTCTGTATAGAATAGGCACATCATCACCAACCTCTTTATAGATTCAATATCACAGTACCACTACAACTTGGGCGGCAAAGACTCCTTGCAAATTCGGTATTACGTTTGTTCTTATTTTCACTTTTTATTAAACGCGGAAACCCCTGATTTTTCCCTCAAAAAATAAATACGATTGAAGGGGGGCGTCAAACTATTGTCTTTGATCTAGAAGGTTCTCGAGGAGGCAAGATTTGAAAATTATGGTGATGTGAATTTCAATCCAATATCCAAATCAATATTAACAATATCCAAGTTGAAATTAAATAATTGGGATGAAGTACTGCCACACCGCCAGGGGGATTTGTAATGGTCAAAATAGGGAAGGGGCGATTATCTTATTAGGAAATTCTAATATAAATAGTGGGGCGAGATATGACTTGTTCAGATACAACAGATATAGTTACTTGACATCTGTTTAGACAGTAACAATTGTAATCAAACAAAACAAACAACATTACACAAACAATTAAACATGAGTTTTTATCAACCATCATTATCCCTATTTGATGTCTTAAATGCATTATCTGATCAAACAAGACAAAGAGATCCACAACAAAGAGTGAATCAAAGACATCCACGTCATGGTCCAAATGGTCATTTCTATCCTGGTGTAGGCCCAGCGGGTGCTGGTGCTCCTCCTCATCCACATGGTCATCCACATCATGGTCATGGATTACGTGGTCCTTATCCAACAGCTAGATCTGATATTTTCAACCCATTTGGTGGTGTTTATGATTCTCCAGCAGGTTATTTCTATAGAGATCCACAAGATAATTATTACTATAGTCCTCAATATGATGAAGAAACCGAGGGTGAAACTTCTAGCGATGAAGAAGGTGATCAAAGAATGGGTGGTACAGAAAGTGAAGAAAATCCATCCTATTACCATACTAGAGATGGGTCTCGTGATAGAACTGAAGAAGCTGATGATATTTATCAAAGAAGAAGAAAGGATTACTTAAATGATTTATTTAATGCATTCACTGGTACTGAACCAAGATACGCCAAGGAAAGTAGTGATGAAGAACAAGGAGAAACTGCTGCCAAAGCAAAGGGACCAGAAACCAAAGAGAGTAAACCAACGGAGGAACAACCAGCTAAAAAACCAGAAGCTAACACTGCTAACACCACTACTTCGAAAACCACCAAGACTCCAGAACAACCAAAGACTAAAGAAGCAAAGACTGAAAAAGCTCCACAAAAGCCAAAATTAAAGAAAAGAGTTTCTTCTCACGCTCATTTAAGTGCCCCATCTCCAATCCCAGATCCATTGCAAATTTCTAAACCAGAAACTAGATTAGATTTACCATTCACACCAGAAGTTAACGTCTATGATTTAAAAACTGAATATGTTGTTGTCTTAGCCTTACCTGGTGCTAGTTCTAAAGCCTTTAAAGTTGACTACCATCCATCCTCCCATGAATTATTAGTTAAAGGTAACGTCATTGACAGATTAGGTATTGAAGAAAAATATTTGAAGATTACTGAAATCAAATATGGTGCTTTTGAAAGAACTATTAAGTTCCCAGTCTTACCAAGAATCAAAGATGATGAGATTAAAGCTAAATATTCTAACGGGCTATTACAAATAAAAGTTCCAAAGATGGAAGGTCCAAGTGATAAACCAGTTCCAAAGAAGAGAATCACTATTGAAGACATTCCTGATGCCGAGCTAGAATTTGAAAAGAATCCCAATCCTGTCGAAAAAATTTAAACCTAATAAATTGTTTTATACATTCCCTTTCTCTTGAATTAACATCATATAGTATATAAACTTTATTTTAATCTACTACTACTGGTACTATTACAATATATTTTTTGACTTATCCTCTTATAAAATTTGATGCCTTTTACGTCACATTAAAAATTTAAGATTACCCGAAGTTTTTTGAAAAATTTTCAATAAAATTCAATTTTATAGAGAACTTATCGAAGATTAATACTGATCTATTCGATGAGTTACTAATTAATTAAAAATTAAATTGTTGCCAATTGTAAAGTGTATTTAACCAAAAAAGCGACCAAACCGTGGAAATATTACTTGATCATGTCATACCAAGGTAATAACAACCATAACCAACAACAAGGTTTTCAAGGTTATAATAATAACCAACAACAAGGTTACCAAGGTTATAACCAACAACAAGGTTACCAAGATTATAACCAACAACAAGGTTACCAAGGCTATAACCAACAACAACAAGGTTACAATCAACAACAAGGTTATCAAGGTTACAAAAATTATAACCAACAACAAGGTTACCAAGGTTATAACCAACAACAACAAGGTTACAATCAACAACAAAGTTATCAAAACTACAACCAAGGTGGTTACAATAACAACAACATTTATAACAAAGGTGGTAATTACAATAATAAGAACAATTATAATAATTACAACAATTATAATCAACAACAAGGTTACCAGGGTTACAACCAACAACAAGGTTACCAACAACAATCTCAAGGTCAAGGTATGACCTTAGAAGACTTCCAAAAGCAACAAACTCAACAAGCTGCTGCTAAGCCAAAGAAAACTTTAAAATTAGTTTCCAGTTCTGGTATTAAGTTAGCTAACGCTACTAAGACTGCCGAACCAAAGAAGGAAGAAGCTCCAAAGGAAGAAGCTGCCCCAGCTGCCGCTGAAACTCCAAAGGAAGAAGCTACTGAATTACCAAATGTTGCTGACTTAAAGATTTCTGAAGATGAAAAAAAGACTCAATCTACTGAACCAACTGCTTCTCCATCTGCTAGCCCAGCTGCTTCTGAAGCTACTCATGGTGGTGCTGATTCTTTAATCAAAGAACAAGAAGATGAAGTCGATGAAGAAGTTGTCAACGATATGTTCGGTGGTAAAGATCATGTCTCTCTAATTTTCATGGGTCATGTTGATGCTGGTAAATCTACTATGGGTGGTAACTTATTATATTTAACTGGTTCTGTTGATAAGAGAACTATTGAAAAATATGAAAGAGAAGCCAAGGATGCTGGTAGACAAGGTTGGTATTTATCTTGGGTTATGGATACTAATAAAGAAGAAAGAAACGATGGTAAGACTATTGAAGTTGGTAAGGCTTATTTCGAAACTGAAAAGAGACGTTATACTATTTTAGATGCTCCAGGTCATAAAATGTATGTTTCCGAAATGATTGGTGGTGCTTCTCAAGCTGATGTTGGTGTTTTAGTTATTTCTGCCAGAAAGGGTGAATACGAAACTGGTTTTGAAAGAGGTGGTCAAACCAGAGAACATGCTTTATTAGCAAAGACTCAAGGTGTTAACAAAATGGTCGTTGTTATCAACAAGATGGATGACCCAACTGTTAATTGGTCTGAAGAACGTTACAACCAATGTACTTCAAATGTTGCCAATTTCTTAAAGGCTATCGGCTACAAGAAGGAAGATGTTATCTTCATGCCTGTTTCTGGTTTCTCTGGTGCTGGTTTGAAGGACCGTGTTGATCCAAAGGAATGTCCATGGTACACTGGTCCATCTTTATTAGAATACTTAGATGGTATGAACCACATGAACCGTAGTATCAATGCTCCATTTATGTTACCAATTGCTGGTAAGATGAGAGATTTAGGTACTGTTGTTGAAGGTAAGATTGAATCTGGTCACATCAAGAAGGGTCAATCTACTTTATTAATGCCTAACAGAACTCCAATTGAAATTCAAAACATTTACAACGAAACCGAAGCTGAAGTCGATATGGCTATGTGTGGTGAACAAGTTAAATTAAGAATTAAGGGTGTTGAAGAAGAAGATGTTTCCCCAGGTTTCGTGTTAACCTCTCCAAAGAATCCAATTAAGAGTGCTACCAAATTTGTTGCTGAAATTGCCATTGTTGAATTAAAATCTATTATTTCTGCTGGTTTCTCTTGTGTTATGCATCTTCATACTGCTATTGAAGAAGTTGTCATCACCAGATTATTACATAAATTAGAAAAGGGTACTAACCGTAAATCTAAGAGACCACCTGCTTTCGCTAAGAAGGGTATGAAGATTATTGCTGTTCTTGAAACTGAAGCTCCGGTCTGTGTTGAAACTTACGAAGATTACCCGCAATTAGGTAGATTCACTTTAAGAGATCAAGGTACTACTATTGCCATCGGTAAGATCATTAAGGTTGCTGAAAACAAATAAGCTTTGAAAGTTTAGTTGATTCACTTTTCTTTGTCTATATATATCCATATAAGTAAGGGTTTTCATTTAAGTCTTACCATGTTTTTATAACATATCACAATTATGTATCATATTAATTTAATAAATGCAATTCAAAATTATTCATAAAAGGTAAGTATAAGTCTAATGTAGTTTTATTACTTTTCATAAATGTCTGTGAAAATACCAATCAAACTTTCAATACCTTCAATTACGTTTTCGTCATACCCCTGTCCAGGAGTAACTTTGGAATGTGCAAAATCTATAAGTGTCATTGAACTCAATGGGTATTTTCGTGAATTTTTTTGTTTTAGTGCCTCATTATCTTCCCCTTCTCCCTCTCCTCCTTCTTCTTCACTAGCATCTTCAATAAATATATTATTCAGTACATCATCATTATCATTCTTTAAGTCCCATCTTTTCTCATCACCTTCAAATATGAACAAAAGGCTACTTGAGATCATTCTCACTTCTTCATTTAATAGAGTGTTGTAAAATAATTGCAACCTCATCAGAAACATACTTTTCAGCATTTTTTGTCTTTTGGAAGATAAGTTTTGATTATTAAAGAATAATTCAATTGCTTCATTAATATTGTCAGTGTTTCGTGTTCTCCCAAATAGCTTATTGACAAATGTGTATTCAGCATTGTTATCATTATCTACTCTGTGCTCAACATGACTGGGATCGAATTGATGGTTAGAATTTTTTTGTAATTGCATACCACATATTCTGAAACCCAAACTTCCTGATGTTGTAGTTTCAGACACTTTTTTCATTCTTTCGACTTTTTCTTCAGTTGCATTCTCATCAAATAATTTCTTTCCCAGTTTAATATCCATTATATTTGGCTCACTAAAGCCAGCTAATAAATTTTCTAACACTAAGTAATCCTTCTTATCTAAAGTTGTATTAGGGGCATTTTGTAAAATTTCTAAATGTGCATCGGAATCATCTGGAATGATAGTCATATGTTCCCTATTGATCGGGGCATTTTGTTTACCTTCGTTTAACACACCCAAAAAGGTTGGCATCCATGTTTGTAGGGGTATATCCTCCTCTTCATCATCATTATCATAATCTTGATTTCTTGTTTGAATCTGTTGATAGAATTGCTTTTCTTGTTCATTTAAAGGTTTGAAAACTAATAAGCCCTCATTATCAGTTAACGTACCATCATGACCTGCTGCTTTATTTTTGAGAATTTTGTAACCATTCATTTTTTGTGGTCAATTTCATTATATTTGAAATAGAAACCTTTAATAAAGTGATGAGATTTACATCTGGACTTTTCTAATTTTTTTCAATTTCAATATTTTTTCAAGGTATCTCTTTTGAAGTTTAAGAATAGATCACTAAAAGGAATAGGAATAGCAAAACCTATCTAAAGAAAGTGCCTCCTTATTTCTCTTTGTAAGCTATAAAAGTTTAATTAATAACCAAAAAGGGGTTTTAATAAAACTACAACCATCCGGTTAAACTTAATTATCACTCAGACATTAAAAATAGTTGTTTTGTGGGAAACAACTTTTTTTAATTGGGATCATATTTTGGCCATAACTTACACCATATATCTACCAAAGCCCCTAAGAAAGACACAAAACATACAAATTACATTTGAGAATCTTTTACAAGTTGGGAAAAGAGTTTTACGAAGATATTGCTCATTGAGGAAAGAAATTATATTGAGCAAAGCTGTATCAAATAACACTCTGAAAAAAAACAACACTTAATCCAGCTAAAAGAAAGTCTGGATACAACAAGATAAACTCACTTGCAACCACAAGTTAAATAGACTCTAATAACGTAAATGTCACAATTGCTGATAACATTTATTTCCTAAACAGGCCGCGGCGTCAGTAATTCCCCATCACCGTCCACGGAACGCCAGTATTTTTCCAGAAAAAACCGCTGAAAAACAAAATGGCGCCAGCCAGAGGGAGAGAGCGAGGAGGGAATGGAAAAATTTGTTTACTCTGGAAGGGAACTGGGAAGGTTTCTTCCCAACTGCAAACCACTTTCTCTGCCTAGGATCACTCCCGAACCGGACCAGTTAGGCAAGAAGCATTTAGATATCCCTTCTAGAGTTGAGGTCAGTGAGTTACACGGATCAATTTCCCTTCTGGGTTAGGAATTAGAGAAGCCAAGATCAGTTGATATCATTTCTTAAGATGACTACCACTGACGCCTCTGCTAAATTAAAAGTAGCTAAGGATTCCTTAGTTGCCTCTTTATTCGAATTATCTAAAGCTGCTAATCAATCTGCTTCTGCCATTGTTGATTTCTATAATAACATTGACGAAGACGAAGAAGAAAAAATTGATGCTTTCACTAATTTAACTGAATCTCTACAAACTTTAACTGGTGCTACTAATCAATTCCATTCCATTACTAATGAATTGATTAACCCAATTGAAGATGAAAAGGAAATTGTTCCAACTTCTCCAGTGGCTCCAACTAAGCCAGCTAAGAAGAAGGTTGAACGCGATCCAAATGCTCCAAAGAAACCATTAACTGTTTTCTTTGCTTACTCTGCTTATGTTCGTCAAGAATTACGTGATGCTAGAGCTAAAGCTGGTTTACCACCATTATCTTCCACTGAAATTACACAAGAAATTTCAAAGAAATGGAAAGAATTAAGTGATGATGAAAAGGCTAAATGGAAAGTCGCTTATCATGTTGAATTAGAACATTATCAAAAGGCCAAATCTGAATATTTAGAAAATAAAAAGAATGGTACTTTACCATTATTAGATGGTCCAAGTCATGCCCCAGTTCCTATTCCATTTGATTTAACCATTGCCTCTCAAGAAGAAACTCCATCTGAAACTTCTTCTTCTAAGAGACATCGTGATGATGATCATTCTGGTGAAAAGAAGAAGAAAAAGAAGAAGAAGGATAAGAAGAAGGATAAATCTTCCAACTAGAATCTTTAATCTTCTTCCCACGTTTCTCTTTTAACACTCTCTGGAGCATACACCTGGTACTGTATGAACTCTCCTAAATTTATAATGATTTCAATCTATTCCATATAAGTAAAAATAAAAAAAGACAACAACGTTTATTATATAAATAATTAACTATGTAACATTTTTAGCTGTTCTAAACGCTTAAACAAAATTGTAATGTTAATATTAAAATTTATCTGCTTCTTATATTTACATGAAATGCAGAACTATTTGCATATTTGATATACAGGAATATTATATATAACTTTACGGACTTTTTTCTTTCCCAAAATGAGAAGTATTAATTAAATATTTCCTTTAATATATTAATCATCTCCTTTGGTGCATCCTCAGGTCTATTCCACTCTTCTGGAAATTTATATGTCTTACCATTTTTTCTCTTACGTAAATTTTGTGATTTAATATGTCTTGTATCTAATGGTATATCTTCAAAAGTTTCCATTGATAAATCTTTAGATTCATTGATTAATTTTTGAAATATATCATGTAGATAATGTGCATTTTGTAAGGGTTCATTAAATTTTTCACTTGACATTTTAAATTGATCAGTTTCAAAATTATATCTTGTTCTGGCTAATAATTTAAATTTATGTAGTTGTTTATCATTAAGACCTAATTCAGAAGTTCGACAACTTAATACCACTTTTTTAGAATTTGGATGTTCTTCCCCCATATATGTTGTATATTTATATGTAATAGGGTTTTGTTTCATATCAACAGGCTTATATTCTTGTCTAAATTTAATTAATTGTGGTAATTCAAAAGCTGCAATTCTTTGATAATATCTTGTTTCTTTAATGTCATCCAAATCTTCTTGAACAGATGTGGGTAAATCATCAAATTGGAATGGTCGTAACCCATGTTTCAATTCATTGGGACTATATTTCTTCACTTTAATATGTTTTTGTCTCCCTTTCTTGGAAATATTTGCAGCCCAATGTGATTGATATGTTTGTTTAATTTGATTCTTTGTTTGACCTGTGAAATCACTAGTGGAATATAACGCTTCTAATTCATCGACATTTGGTTGATAATTAGGTCCCAATTTAAACTTCCTCTCTTCATGTAATTGAAGGATAGTATTGGGGGGTAAATTCTTCCATTCACCTGGTGATAGAAACAAATTTGAAGGGATGGTAGCATTATTACTTACCCATCTGACACTAAGGTCCAACCTTGTCACCGCACGATAACAACTTGTATTGATCTTTAACACTGGCCACATTGAAATTTATTCCTCTTAACCCTCTTTACAGATCTTTTTATTGATCTATCTTCCCTGGCAACACTTCTCTTAATTGAATCTCCCCTCTGTTCAAATCATCTTCAATGTTTTATTTGAAATTTTGGAAATGCCCAAACTGCCATTCGAACCGCCGGCGCCGCACATTCCTTTCCAAATAACCTTTGAGGTATTTTTTTATCTTTGCGAAAAACAGAAAAAAAGGAAAAAAAAAACCGACGAAACGAAAAAATTTACATTGCGATGTCAACAACAGACAACTTTAGTGGAAAGTTGGATATTCCCTGAATAAATTTATTATACACGGGAAGCTATTATTGTTGGTATTATTGTGTCAAAGGGGTTTATTATTTACTTTTGATTCATTGTTAATTTCGACATAACACTTATAAAATAAACAAGGTTAAGATTACCCATACACTTAGTGCTCAATTGTATATCAATTGTATTATTAGAAATACGTTCTTTTCCCACAAACTGAGAATAAGAAAAGTGACCAAAACAAAAAAAAAACATTACACAAACACGTAATAAAACACATTTTGGAAAAAGGACGCAAAAAATAAGATAGGCAGGTACTCATCTATTTCAATTCAATTGACACAACATTACAAACAATTATTATCTTTGTAATCTGAAGATATTATAACACCAGTTTTAAATCTATACCAATAGAGCCATTTTTTTCACTGATCTAAAGAACATATGGTTAGAACATTGATTTTTCCCTTAATTTAGCCGCTAGGATACAAAAAATATTTTAAATTATAAAGAATAATGCCAAGAACAAGTAGAAGAGGTAAGCTGCCAAGAGGTCCAAGAGGTAAAGTAGTCATTCCACCACCTTTGCCTACAAAGCAATCAACTTCAGTATCTCCATCTCCATCTCGTAGAAGTAATAGCCCTATAAAGAATAGTAATAATGATAATAATAATAATAATAATGTGAGTGTACCCACTGATATAAATAATTTAACAAAACCAAGTGATGTATTATCATCTGTGTTAACTACTTTAGATCTTTCCTTTGATATAGATATTGGAATGATAAAGGGTCATCATATGAAAAATTTACCAACAAATAAACAAACATTGTTGGATTTACAAAATAAATTAAACTTGTTAAATGACTTATTCAATCAAATTATTAAAGATGATAATAATAATATTGAACAAATACGACAATTGGAAAAACAAATAGTGGAAAAGGAATCATTAAATAAAGAAACCAAAGGAATAGATGAGACTAATGAAGATTCAACTGCTTCTAATGTGAACGAAGAACAAGGAAAAAAGAAAAAAGAAAAAGAAAAGACTACAGAAGAAGAGGATGAACAAAAATCAGTTGAAATTTCAATTACCAAACCAGAAAATACAACTACTACTGAGACTTCTGTGACTCAACCAAGTGAAGTGGAATTAACTCCAATCCCTGAAACAAAGAGTCAGGACCCACCATTAGTGGAAAGTGTAAGACCCACAGAACCTATAAATGAAAAATATAGAGATGTAACTGAAACTCCTGTTCCAGTGGATAATGTAACTGATGAAACCTCTGTTCCTTTGACTTCCCAATCTGATGATAAAAATAAAGAAGGTGCTAGTACGAACAATGAGGTATCTATGGAAGCTAATAATGAAAAGAAAAGACCATTATCAGATTCTACCGATGAAAACAAACCACTTTTCACTGAAGAACCAGATTCAAAGAAGGTTAAATTAGAAGAAACTTCAAATGTTGAGACATCAACTGTAATTTCCACTACCCCATCTGAGTCACCAGCTCCATCACTTGTTCAAAATAATACTCCATCTATCCCAGCAACAACTCCTTCCAAAATCACTTCAAATAATAATATTCCTGCTGAAGTCAGCAATACTCCATCATCCATCATTACATTAGCTACTGATCCAAATCCAATGGATAAATATACTAGTGATAATGATACAAGAGTGAAAAATCCAAAATCTGAATTTGTAGTCTCACAAACTTTACCTAAAGCCGCCAAAGATCTTGGTCTTTATAATGAAGAAGGTTTAGAAACTACTGGTGAAGAATATTTAAAGAAAAAATATAATGTGGCAAGTTATCCAACAAATGATTTGAAAGAATTATTAGCTGGTGAAATTCCAGATAAAGATTATTCATGCCCAAAACCTACTAATCAAATTCAATTTAATACATTCTTAACCTTTGTAGACAATTTTTTCAAAGCATTAAATGATGATGATATTAAATTTCTAGAAAATAAATATACCATGACTACTAATTTTCAAATGGATAAAAATTATGATCCTGATGTGGCACCATTTATTATCCCCAAATTAGGTCCATTATATACCAACGTTTGGATGAAAGAGGATTCCAAAACATTAGGTAATATTTCTCCATTACCTTATAGAGATTCAACAAGTATTTTACCAAAGAAGAGTGCAGCAAGTTTAGATGATAATGTCTTAGAGACTGAAGACATTTCATGTGGTCCATTGTTATCAAGATTATTATCTGCAATCTTAACAGATGAAAAGGACGATGCTCTTATTGAAGAAATGAATCACGAACAAGATATTAAATCTGAGTTAAACGCTGATGGTGATACTCCACATATTATTGATGAACAATCTTTAACTGCTCAAACATCACCTGCAGCTAGTGTTAAAGATGAGAAGGAAAATCTTGATCATACAACAACAACCATTCACCCACCTATTACTAAAAGCATTAAATTAGGAGGTGGTACTACAAATACTATCCCTAATGTGGATGAATGGAATATTAATAGTCTTAATCTTGATTATCCAACTTTTGAAGAAAGATTGAAAAGGGAATTAAAATATGTTGGTATTTATATGAATTTACCTAAAGATGAAAACAATCCTAATGGCGATGATCCTGACTGGTTAAATGGTAGAGAAGATGATGAAATATCTGCTGAACTTCGAGATTTACAAACTTCTTTGAAAATGGTTACTAAACGTAATCAAAAGAGAAAAGAAATCTTAAAACCATTGTTAGAAAGGGAATTAGCTTGGCAAGAATATTCTTCCATTCTTGATGATTTAGATAAACAAATTGATCAAGCTTATATTAAACGTATTAGAGCTCCAAAGAAAAAGAAGAAACATCATGGTTCTGGGTCAAGTGCTAATAATAATAACCATCACGGTGATCTTTCTGCATCTCAATTAGCTCAACAAAAGGCTGCTAATTCAAGTTTGAAAGCTTTGTTAGATAAGAGACAAAGGTGGATTTCTAAGATTGGTCCCTTATTTGATAAACCTGAAATTATGAAAAGAATTCCTAAAGAATCTATATTCAAAGATATGGATCAAGATGATGAAGATGAGGAAGCTGATGGTGATGTCTTTGAACAAAATAATGAAAATAAAGACGATGAAGAATTGACTGAAGCTTAATTACATGTTGTTGTTTTTCATGTTGTCTTATAAATAATTATGCATATATCTTTAATCTATATTACATCACCTGTTTCTGGTTTTGTTAAAGATAACTCTATGTAATTGTAACTAAAATATGTTTGAACTATATACACCAACACCATTTTATGAAGTATAAATTTAGGTGATTACAGATCTGTAGCCCTGGAACAGATCTGTTTCGAACTAAAACTTAAGTTATTCTCTTGTTAATGCTTTGATCACTATCAAAAAAAAAAGTGTAAAAACCTGAAAATTTGAGATTAAAAACAAAAAGCAAACAATATTTACTGTTACAAAGACAATTTGATCAGGTTCCCCTTCTTCAGTGGCAAGGATATATATATAGATAGATACGACTGTAACGTTATTAGAAGTTCTATATAACATATTATATTTATAATAACAGACGTAATTAAACACATCATAATACACACTCCATCAACTGAAAAAAAAATGTCTAGAGGTAAGAGAATTATGAAAGAGTTACAAGCAGTCAGAGATGACCCAGCTGCTAACATTGAATTATATTTTGTTAGTGAATCTGATATTCATCATTTGAAAGGTACCTTTTTAGGTCCACCAGGTACCCCCTATGAAAATGGTAAATTTATTGTGGATATTGAAGTACCCATGGAATATCCTTTTAAAGCACCAAAGATGAAATTTGATACCAAAGTGTATCATCCAAATATCTCATCTGTTACTGGTGCTATTTGTTTAGATATTCTAAAGGATGCATGGTCACCTGTGATAACATTAAAATCTGCATTAATATCGTTACAAGCTTTATTACAATCTCCTGAACCTAATGATCCTCAAGATGCTGAGGTGGCTCGACATTATTTGAAGGACAAAGAATCGTTTAATAAGACAGCCAAATTATGGACTAAATTATATGCTAGTGAAGATGAGGGTAAGGATAATAAAGATGTAGATGAAGCTGAATTATATGGGATCGATTCTGAAATTGTTGAAGAATTTGTTTCCCAAGGGTTTGAAAAGGACAAGATTGTGGAAGTGTTAAGAAGACTAGGTATCAAGACATTGGATCCATCCGATAACGATGCTGTGAACCGTGTCCTGGAAGAATTATTGAAATAGATCTATTAATACAAGACCTACCCTTCTGTTTTCTTTTTCTTTCCACTTTCCATTTGCACATTATCTATAGAACTTTAGCTACTTATTACATTACAGTGAACTCCAATAACAAGTATATACCTACATCTATAAATGTATAACCGTTAGTTTATATTGCTATACTTTCACCATTTTGTATGCACTTTTCTAGTAATATGATTTTTTAAACCAATAAGATCTGGAATTCACCATACTAAAATTAAACGTCGGAGTTTCTTGCGCACAAAAATTATAAAAGGAGCGAACAAACAAAGTTGGGGGCATTCTGGAATGAACTGTTTGTTGTTGCGATAGAAGTGGTTGTAACAAGAAGTTGAGACTATCCATTAGGAACGCAAGGGAGAACTATCAATTATTAAATATTCTATACCACAATATGTTTGTGAAATCCAGACCATTCAGCGTTTCTGCTGCCAGATTTATCACTCCAACGATCTCCAGATCGTTTCAAACCACTGCCAAGAGATCCTTAACCATTCCATTCTTGCCAGTCTTACCACAAAAGCCAGGTGGTGTCATGGGTACCCCCAACGATCCATACACCCCACCTGCTGTTCACAAATTTGAAGGTTCCATCCATTGGTGGATAGAAAAGACTTTTGCTGTGACCACATTGCCATTAGTCACCGCGGCGACATTATCTTCTGGTCCATTATCTACTGTATCAGATTCTATACTTTCTGTCGCCTTATTAGGATATTGTTATATGGAATTCCAATCTTGTATTGCTGATTATATTACTGCAAGAGTCTATGGTAAATGGCACAATTATGCTATGTACTTATTAGGTGCTGGTTCTTTAGTGTCATTATTCGGTATTTATAAATTAGAAACTGAAAATGATGGTATTACTGGGTTAGTAAGAGGGTTATGGAAGGCTGATACTCCAAAACCAGTTCAAGATGAAGTTAAGAAATAACTGTTTGAATAATCCAATATCTTCAAAATAAGTCATTTTAAATCCATTAATTTGGATATATTTACCACTCAGATATATACTTAGTACTCAGTACGTTTTACCTATTTATTTATTTATTTATATTCATCCTTATATTAATATAATTATAGCTTTTAGATGTTATAATAATTCATTCCATAATTTGTTTTTGGAGCTTTAACTTCCATTGTTGTAAACCTCTTATCAAATCATCTTTACTCGTAGGTAAATATTTTAAATCTGGTAAAGTCTTTTCACCACAATAAACATCTCTACCATCCTTACAGTCAATTATGGTTATGGTTTGTCCAACCTGATCTAGTTGACAAGTAATTATGGGTTGTAATGATATCAAATATTCTTCTAATGTCGAAATATCACTCATTTGGCAGCTTGATAATAACAACGAATAACTGATTGTTCTATGTTCCAACGCTAGTGATATTATAGTCAACTTCCTTAATTTATCTATCATCAAGGGAGTAACATTTAATTGATACGAATTTGCATCTTGTATAGTTCCAAAGGAGAATATGGCCAGCATTGTTTCTTCGATAGATCCCACTGGTGCCATTAACCAATATTTCTTATAATGAAATAAGGTTTGATCTTCCAATAATTCTTGAATTGAATCATCCATGCCTCATTTAGACCCTTTCAACGGTTTCTTTCGATGTGTGTGTGCTTCTTATAAAACAATCCCTTACTGATTATTATATCTATAGTTACATGGCATGTTTTAAATTTCAATATGATATTTTTTGAAATTCGATTATTGAAGAAATGAAGTCAAATATCAGACTAGTCAAAACATATTTGACAGATCTTCCAAACATAACATATTAAACTTCACAAGGTCAGAAAGTGTTTCAAAATAAAACCATAATGAATTGAATATGTCCACTATTAGATATAACACAAAGTCAAACTTAATTCAAAGAATTCAAAGAAATGAACATTTAAATAAACAAGATAAAAGACTGGATGGAAGCAATGAAGGATTAAGTTCTACAGGTGTGGATATATCAAACAATACTCATAATAGTAATGCATATGGACAGAATAATAGTGTTTATACTCAAAATGATTTTCCAAACCTATCCAAAACTCAATTGAAAGGTGACATGACAGATAATGATGATCCCCCGTTCCAATCTAAATATGGAAAGAATACCAATGAATACTTATTAGATTTGTGTATTTCAATTTATCCATCTACACTTCATGATAATTTCCAAAAAATAAGTCAATTAAATAATGGATCCTTGGAATGTCACGCATTTCTTGCATTAATTGTGAAGAATTTTGTTAATTATTGGTATGGTCCCAAGATTCCATCTGAAGATCCTGAATTATTAGAAGAGATCTTTAAAATCTTTGATAATTTTATAATTTTTGTTCAAGATAATACAGGGAAGATTAATGTGACTAGCTTATTACTAGATGATATCCCATTGTTGATAGCAGATCATATTAAGATTGTACGATCATTAAAAAATCATGGAATAGATCATTTTTCATATAAAGATTACATCAAATTGTCATTAATTGATCAAGATACATACCCGTTTGTCATAACGGATTTAATCAAATATCATCTTCCTTGTTCGTCATTATTGCAAAATACCTTTTTGGATTCATTATTAAATCAATTTTTGTTGGGTAGAATCTTAGATGGTTGTAGTGAACCGTATTATGCTCTTAGAGCTATTATCAAAGTATCGGATAAAATAATTGAAAGAAAGGAAATTCGAATTTCTACTAAAAAGTTGAATAGTAATGTTCTGCAAAAACTACGATCTAAGATTCAATCATTTTCTCAAAACATCATGAGTCTTATATTTAATTCTAAGTTATCAGTCACAAAAGATCATATTTCAGATAAAACCAACGTATTAAATTCATATATATGGACACTAATAAACATTGACATACTATCACTCCATAAAAGAAGACCTTTACTTTACACTCTATGTTGTTATATACAAAAAGCTTTAACTTCATCAAAAGTATTAAACAATTGGATAAATGATATGTTTCTTAGATCCATATATACTAAAGCACTATCATCTAAATCTACTAAACATACACTGAACTCTATTCGGACATTATTATTCCCAAATGATGATTTAATGGGGCCAAGAACAGTTATTCCAATTGGTGAAGAATATAATAAATTTAAATTTGAATGTTCAGAAAAGTTATGGAAAGTTATTCAGTTGAAAAAGTTAGACAGCATATTAGGTATTACAGAAGAGGATATTGTGTCATGTATTGATATGATCTGTCTGCACGATAAACGTTGTAATAAAATATTGATACTTAGAATTTTAGATTGTATCACCGCCCATCTAATTCAAGAGACCTAGACTAATATTATATTGTCACTTTGAAACAATTAACCCAACTAAACTGCATGTATGTAAGAAGCTATTATAACTCATTACCAAAATTTGCATTAATATATATAAATATAATATCTATTCAGTATTCATTTCTTAATTATATCTCTAACATAAACACTTCAAGATGAGATGGTTGTAGGGCTTTTTGTTAATTTTTTATTTTTTATTAATTTGATTCTTAACAAATTTAAGATCTGTAAGAAACACCAACTCATCTCAGATTAAGATCATAAGATACCACTCATATCCAGAAAGACCACTACCACACTTTAGTGTTATATATTATACACTAAAATCTACCGTCCTATTATTATAGTACTAAGTAGTTGTGTTTGAAACAGGATAAGAATTTTAAAATAAACCAGTGGCGGCTATGACAAGTTTTCCAGGTGAGAACACATCGGTCCCGAAACGTTTACTAGAGGCACTTCCAAACCAAACTCTATCTTACTTAATACCCAAGGATAAACTAGCACCATTGATCTCTTCCAAATTTACCACTACTGTTGATGTGTCGGATGATTCATCTCTTTCCACTGAGTCCAAAGATGATAAAAATATAGCTTTACCTGAAAGTATTAGAAGATTCTATTCAACAGATAGTATTGATGAAAACAGCAAAATACTGTATAGAAAACCAATTCATATGATTCAACATTCTGGAAGTCCTTCTAATTCTAATGATCTATTTACCAAACTTTCTCCTCTGGCTAAGCAATGTCTTACTGAAGTGTCTCCAAACATTAAGCAACGAGATCATGGAAATGGAACTCAGGCAGTTGAGAGTTTGGAAAGAAAACGTAAGATGGAGAATATTTTAGACACTGATTTGAATTTAACATATAAGGTCAAAAATAGACATACAACTCTAGCAACAGGTGTTTCAATAAATGAATATGCGCTTGGGAAGCAATATTTGAACGAATTTAACAATTTAATGGAACAGATTCGTGTGGATACAGAGAAAGAAGATTATAGTAATCAAGAATATTGGATTCATATCGATGATGAAAATATGTGTTTAAATGAAAGAGTTTTACAAAGATGTCAGTTATTGCTAAAAAACATTCTAAATATTTCAGAGTTGAGAAACAATGTCACGTTAAATAATTTGGTTTTATTACTAGACTCAATGATTAAAAATATAATAAACTGTGAATCATATACTTCCCTTGACGATAAAAGTTCTGGTATAACTAAACGAATAACCAATATGTCCGTTCATATAATATTTTCAGTCTTTTTATTAAAAAGACCTGAAAGAGAAATATATCTGGAGAAATATATTTTAATACCTACTGCATATCTATCAAAATTTATTAACGAAATTAAAGAAAATTATTTATCAAAAAATATTCATCCTGACCTTGTATTATTGTCTCAATCTATCCAACTATTACCAGCATATATTCGTCAAAATACATATTTAGATGATGGTTTTCTTACTAAACTAATTTACTTTTTTGCTGACATTATAACAGATTCTGCGATTACGTTTACTTCAAATGCATCCATGCAACACACATGGGACAATATAAAAGCTTTGAGTTCAGATGTGCTAGTTGCCATATTCCAAGTAGTTCCTGCCCAGGGATTATTTTTAATTAACGAATTGTTATCTAATATTGACAAGCTACCTTCCAAGAGAGTTCAAAGAACTCTAAATAAAATATCCAAGGATAAGTATGCAACTTATTTCACTACATGCCTACTTACTCTGCTAGCAAATATTAATTCTTTTGAAGTCCTCTCTCATCAAGAAGGGACAACGGATGATACTATTGCGCTATTTAAAAGGGAAAAGAAGGAACAAGAGAAGTTGGCCTCAGATTTTATTGAACATATCAATCAAACTATCTTGAAACGATTTTTACAGAATTCTACCAAGTACCGTTATATCTTGGAATCATTTGTTCAGGATTTGGTTATTCTCTTCAGACTTCCAACTTGGTTTATTGCATCTGAAGTTTTATCATCTTTGTTAAATAAGCTATTATCCATTTTTGAGTCATCTTCAACTTCTTCATTGGTTGAAACATCATGTTTACAAATAGTTGGTCAAATTGGTTCAGCAATTTTTGATGTAAAACACAGTACGTTATCCAAACAAGATAACAATATTGTCAAACTCTACAATTACCCAGAATACATTCCACAGTTCTTAGAATCATTTAATAGGTGCATCGAATACACACGAATGGATCCGACTGGACTCTCCTCATACGAGTATATTCAGTGTAAGGAATTTGAAAAACTTCTAGAGCTGTATGAGTTGAATTCTGATGTAAATAATATTTCAAATATTGACACCTATATGAAGGAGTTTCTAACTAAAGTCACAGATTTAAAGTCAATCATCAAAGGGGGTATTTCATTTGAAGATATAAACAATGATTTTTGCTCGGTGCTACAATCTGAAGTATTGATTTCCCAATATGAATCATACTTTCATATTCTACTAACTATGCTTGACAGTAACAAAATTAAATTGAAATCAACGGCCATAAAAGCCCTGTCACTGCTAGTATCAAAGGATAATACAATTTTATCAAATCCAATCTTGAAGTCAGCTATATCTCAAATTTTAATCGATGATTCAGCTGCATCAGTTAGAGATGCCGTATTGGACCTAATTGGTATTGGATCCGGTTATATGCAGTATTATAAACAAATTAATATAAACTTTGATGATGATAGTATCTTAGTTAGAAAGCACATTTTAAAGATTAATGAACAGATATACAGCGAGTCTGAGGATATTGAAACAAATATTTTTGTTGCGTCTAGAATTTTATTGAAAACAGAAGATGAAGAGGATGCTATTATAGATAGCGCAAAGAAAACGCTACTAAATAAGTGGATTTTATCTTTTGACGATAGAAACCAAAGAGATGAAAGTGAAATGAATATTATCAAGAAGACTATTTCGGTGATTGCTGGTGTAATCTCACTTGATAAAAAGAATTTTGAAGTATTTGATTGGTTTTTAAATTTCTACTTACTTGAGACAAGTGATCACACACCAGACATTTATAAACAAATAGTTAAGAATCTTACTACCATGTCAAATGTTTTGGTTCAAGAGATCATTAATTTGCAATTAGGCGATGCAAAAAATGAAGCTGAAAATAAAATTACGGAGGACTACTTCAAGTTATTATCTTTATTTGCTGACACTACAGTTTCTTTGATTACAAGGGAACACATTTCTGGCCTGTATCCATACATGCTATCTGGAGAGAAAGATATATTTCATTACCATATTCTTCATGTTTTTAATAAAACACTTCAAAGACTATCAAATTTCAAGATTAACTTTTTGGACAGTATCGAGAAGGACGTTCTAAAGCAATTAGTCAAACTAAATACTGATGAAATTAATGAGGCCGTTTCCATAATATGGTCCACAGCTACCCAACGTCATAATAAAACACGTGTTATTCAAGCTTGCTCGTCGTGCCTAGTGCTTCTCAATCCATATATAATGGAGGCTGGTAACCCATCTAAAACCTTATCAACTGATGCTAAGATTCAAAGAATATTGTATCTAATCACTGCTTTTGCAAGGTTTTGCCATTTTGATACATCTACTGATAAATTACCTTTTATTGGTAAAAATGAAACATTGCATGAATATGTTGCTAAATGTCTGCTAGTCCTGTCCAGAAAGAATATGCCACATCATCTTAGAAGAACCAGTATCAAAAATTTGATCAAATTATGTGGAAGTTATCCAAAACTGTTCAACTCTCGTCATATTCTTCAACTTTTGGATAATGAGTTGAAAAGTTCAGATATGGATATAAGACTTGCTATTCTGGAAGGATTGTTAGATTTCTTTACAACCGAAGAAAATAGGTCCCTAAGACAAATAGGCCTTGAAGGTACTGTTTCTTCAAATAAATATTCAAAACGAAAAGTTAAATCAAGTGCCTTGGTGAATGATGACAGCGTCTGTTCTGCATTAAGTAACAAATTCATAAATGAGATTTTAGAATTGTGCCTTTTACAGAATTCTCATGATTCTTTAATAGCTATTAAGTTACTTAAACTTATTGTTAAATCTGGTTACATTAATCCTTCGAGATGCATACCTCATGGTATTGGACTACTCGCCTCTAATGATAAATCAGTCAAGCAAATTGCCAAAGAGATTTTGATTGATTTATTAGAAAAACATGAAAGTTTGGTTCTTAATAATATTTCAAAAGGGATTATTGTTGCTATGGAATATTCAAAAATCTTACACGGGGGTGTTTATTATAGACACAATTTGTTTCTACATTCATTTCAAGACATTATCTACGAGGACAAGAAATCAATTGCCAAATTTAATAAGCAATTGGATAAATTTATATCTACACAGGTGAATGATGCGATGTCAATAGATTCGAACTTCAGTAAAATGTCATCACTTCTGTTTTTAGCAACCAATGTCGCGGACCTTAAGTTCTTTTCACAAGGCCAATTCTTTTCCCTAATTAAAATTTTAGATTTTGCAGAGGAACAACTACGTGATAATATTCTAGAGGTTCTTAAAAGTCAAGAAGAGGATGATTGGAATATCTCAACTTTAAAAATTTCCATAATAATTCAGTATTCCCTTAAAGAGTTAAAGAGTTTTTTGCTGGACAAGTTCGGCTTCAGAGAAAGAATGTTAGACACTTTACTGGACACTTCTTCGGAATCACGTACAAGGCCAATGCCAATGGAAAAAGAAGATTGTCAAAGCTTTGTTGAGAATGTGAATAATATTGTGAGATCATGTAATGATGATCATATATGTGCGATTTATTTAAAAGAACAACAATACATTGATTAATGATATAATTAGCTAGTATATACAAACCTTACATAAATGAAATAAAAATTGCAATTTCTTCATAACGTCAAAGATTACAATAGCGCATCAACAAAGAAAAACAGTTAGTTTGAATGATATTGTAAAGTTAGATATAAAAACTAGTTAAGGCATAAACTAATATATATCATCTATATATTTATCTAAATCTTGTTTAATTAAGTTTAGAATTGAAACTTCATTCTGTATCCATGCAGGTAATATTACAGAAGATCAAAAAAATTAAAAATAATTGCGCAAGCCCGGAATCGAACCGGGGGCCCAACGATGGCAACGTTGGATTTTACCACTAAACCACTTGCGCTTTAATTATTTTTCCTAAAATTTGTTAACTTTCACATTCTTTTATTTTGTCCATTATTTTTTACAGAAATCTTGTTTAAAACAATAAAAACCAAGCTTTACAAAAAAAGTTTTACCAGCCAAAAAAAGTTTTTTTGATGTAGAAAATTTAATTGTTTGGATTGTCGTGTTTTTCACTCGACAAAGTTGAAAAAATGGAAGATTTTATATGAGAAATTTCATGTTGGAAAATAGATGAAATATAGTGGTAAAATAAAGTATTAATTTCTTATTAATGTTAAAAGGCTATAATACTATTAACTTAGCATTAGCTCATAGGAAGAGTACATATGGTGATGACAGAGTGACCCTGACATTAAGTATAGAGAACTTCTATTTTTTCAATATTGAATTTTTTCACAAAATACAGTGCGCTTTGCGAAATGACAAAATCTAAGAGATAATTAACTTAGAGCAATTAAATAGATATAAGTAACTATATACAGTCCTTCTTGGATAAAAGAAGACAGATCAATTTAGCACAAAATAATATGATGGAAAGCCAAGGTAAACACCCTGCTATTACTCAAGAGAATCCTATTTATATCACTGTTATTATTACGGCTACATATATAAGTACTAGATTATTCTAAATAGTAAAGAGAATATTTATTCATATAATATCAATTTCATTCACTAATTTTATTAATTCGAAAGTTATACTACAGGGTAAATATTTAACTAAAAATTTTTTTCTATTTATTTATACATTTTGGAACCTTCAACTTTTAAATCCAGAAGTTTTAATTTATTCATCTAAGCTTTGAAAGGACTTGCCCTTATTTTTTACTTGAAAGATAACCAAGTAAGAATACTTAAAACAAATTATATTTTATAGTACTATTTTTTAAAAGGTTTTAAAAAAGATGTAACTACAAATTTCACACATACTTTAAAGTTTTCCTCTTTATGCATAAAGGCAATCCTAAGTTTATAAAATATCAAAGCTACTGACAATATTTTGAGATAAAGAAAACATTGCTTTAAAAGAGAATATCATTTAATTGTTCTTTAGTTTTATATAAGGTTCTACAACTATTTTGAAGAAAATGATATCCTGTCCAATTCATTGAGGGTATCTAATTATGACACTGAATTAGGAGTATGGATATGTAAATTTATTTTTGTTTTGTTATATACAAAAATAATACTCTTTTATATAAAAACAAATATTTACTCTATATAAATTATTCGACTGGATTTGGTTTTGGCTTCTTCCTTACTTGTAAAATATTAATTTGAGTAACCTCTACTCGCTTTGGAGAATTGATACCCTTCTTTGGTTTACTTTGTAAAGTTGGTGCAACTTTTTTAATAGCTTTTTTCTTTGGGTTATTTAGAGATGACTTGGATGAGGCTTGAGTGTTGCTTCCAGTACTGCTTTGTAGGGCTGACACAACTTTTGTTACCGTCTTCTGTTGTGAATTCAATACAGTCGACTTTGTGGAAGCGTGACTATGATCGCCAGAATCATTTTGAAATGTGGGTGGAATCTGCCTTACTATTTTTGTATTATATTTCATTTCAGTTTGGTTTGGAAATAATTCAGCACTACCCTTGTGGTGACGCAACAATGTAGGTACAATTCTTCTAGCAGTTTTCTTGTTTGGATTCAGTATCAAGGGAGGAGATGGAAGCTTATTGTAATCTTTCTTGAAAGCTTCATTGTCATCCTTATTAATTAAGGGTTGTTCAGTGTTAGGCTGCTCAACTTCCATTGCATTTGTGGACATATGTCCAGTATGCAATTTATGTACAGGCAAATGCTTACTACCGGTTTCATTAATTTCAGATTTTGACGTAGTTATGATATTGGCATTTTTTGGTGACATTAAAGACTTAAAAGGAATGGCTGTTTGGTTTGTATCACTATCTGTTACATCACTATCCTCTTCATTGTTTTTGTTATGATGATCATGCGATTCATCTATATCTATTTCATTTGAATTGTGTACAGAAGAAATTATACTGTTAAGCACATCATTCTGCATATCACTATACTTCGAGGTGGTAAATTCCATTTTTGAGATCTTCTTAGAACTTGTGGTACCCAAAAGAGCTCTTTCTGCATGATTCTGTCTCAAATATTCCTTCATTTTAATGCTGTTATCTGGTATTATTTTATCTTGGCTACTATAACCTTCTGAAACTTCATCTCTTTGTTTAGTGTCATCTCCTATCATTGCTTCACCATCTCTATCCACATTTCTTATTATTTCCTTGGCAATAATAGAAAATTGGTCATCAGTGCTGTCATTCCTCTCTTCGGAATACATTTTAATAGAGTTCTCTTCCACTGTATTTATTGGATGTGTTTCTTCTTTAGATTTTACACATTCAGTCATACTTTTTATCAGGTCATCACCTTCTCCTTTTTCATCTAAAGCATTATGAATCTTACTATTGGCATCTTCGTTTATCATAAAATTCGCAGCCGAATGTAAGCCGTTCGTTAATATATCTTTTGCAACAGCATTTAATAAAATACTATTATCACTTACTGACATCATGTCTTTTATATTTTCTCCATTTGTTTCTTCATCAGGAGATTTTAATGGGTGTTTATGTGATGAAACAGCACTTGCAGTAACAACATGTTCAACAATACCATCCAAAGTTGTAACACATTTCTGTGGGATATGAGGTAACACATCATTCATTGAAGACAGTATTTTTGGAGCACAATCTTCATCCTTTTTAATTTCATCTGCATTTAACGTCAATGGAATCAACGTCTTTTGTTTAAATTTAGCAAATTGGTTGTTTATGCGAGCACTATATTCCAATTGTTTCGGTATATCCGTGAGAGATTTCCAGTGCCTCTTTTCTGAGCTTGATGCTAAGATTACAGCTGGTGTTTTTAGCGGTTCAGCAATTATTGCAAATCTTGAGTAAACCATATCCGTATAGCTTAACCCTATTACAATTGAACCGCCAGCTTGAACTTCCCGACGGCGTAACCTTCTTCGACTAAGCTCTTCATTGCTGATATTATCTTCATCCTCTTCATCATCCGAAGAGCTATGATATTCAACATCATCCTTTCGATCTAAATTCTGATATATTTTAGGAGTTCGACGGATTGGTACCAATTTTATCTTTTTAATCTCTTTATTCAGAACATGATTATGTTTTTCCATCTTATTATATCTATCTAATAACTTTTTAATGTATTGTTTAGTCATCTTCTTCTTTTTAGCCAATTCTTTAGCATCATGTGGGTTATCTATCACCGTTATTTTTTGCAAAGTACCAACCCAACTAGGCATGTCCAACTTGTCATTGACGAGAATTAATCTTTCAGCTTCGTTAACACTTTGATTTACATCCACTTGATGCATTCTATTTTCTTGTAATAACATACGTCTGTGAAATGATGTGTATACATTATCCACCAATGGATCGTTATCAATAAGTTTAATACCCTCTTCTACCTTTGGGTTATGATCAGCAATATTGTTTTTTTTAATCTTCAATGTCATGCGGTTGATCATCTCTTTAGTGCATAGAACATCTGGGTTATCAATTGTAGGATTTGACACTTTTTCAGTAGGTCCGTTCTCTGTCTTCAGAGAACCTCTAATCCGTGAACGAAGAACCTCAAACTTCTTATGTGGGTCAATTGAATATTCTTGTCTATCAAAATCAAATCTGTCATCTTCTTCATCTTGGTTTTCGCCACCTTTTGACCTTAAGGACCTCAAATCTGTTTGATGATTCATTTTGAGCTGTATTTCTCACTTGTGATTAATAAATTGTATCTGTACAATATAGTTTGATAAAATATGCCAATATTTAATATGATAAAACATCCAAATGGAACCAAATGTGTTGATTATGGTGTTAAATTAGTTCTCTTATCTGCTGTAATCTCATCTTACTTCGGTTTTTAATGCTTGCAGTTAAATTCAAATTTTTCGATTTGATGTTTAATTTGTTTTGATTCTGTTAAGAAACTGAAATAAATCAACAACAAAGGTAACAATAGTTAAGACAAACCAGTCAATTTCTACAAGGTGGCTTCATTTTGATACCAAGTGTAAAAACGAAACCAATCAAGAGCCACTTTTTTTTCAACAGAATCAATAAACATTTGAGTAAGTTACAGGCCGCCTAACCTATTTTATATAAGTTGAACCTAGAATCATCTGTAAGATAGATATATAATTATGCTGAACAGGGCACACAGGAAACCATTACTTCCTAAAACAACAGTTAGCAATCAGAAAGATGACGATTACTACTCCCGAGATAATAGTCTACAAACCATGAATCAAAATCAAACCTTCACATACTTGAGCAAGCAATTGAAGAAATTTCAGTGGAAGCTAGTATTATACTCTGCTTTGTTTTGGCTAGTCACAATCAACTACTACGAGACTACTTATGTTAAAAGTGCTATAAATAAATGTAAGTGGGAGAAATGGGAGAAATGGAATTCTGATACCCAGACACATAAAGTTGCTTTGTTTGCAGACCCCCAAATCATGGATGCTCATTCTTATCCAGGGAGACCAAGACCGATCAATTTCCTAACGAGAGCAATTGTGGATCATTATCATATTAGAAACTGGAAGTATGTTCAATACTACTTAGATCCTGATACCAATTACTTTTTAGGTGATTTATTTGATGGTGGTAGGAGATGGGATGATGAATATTGGATTAAAGAATATAATAGATTCCATTCTATTTTCCCCAAGAAACCAAATAGAAAGACAGTCTTTTCTTTACCAGGTAATCATGATATTGGTTTTGGAGATACTGTGGTTGAGTCAAGTTTTAAGAGATTTTCTTCATTCTTTGGCGAAACATCAAGTCTCCATGATGTAGGTAATCATACATTTGTTTTGCTTGATACTATATCATTATCTGATACTACTAATGAAAATGTTTCATCAGTACCAAGAGAATTTCTTACACAGTATGCTAAAGAAGAACATCCATACCCTAGAATTTTATTGACTCACGTCCCACTTTGGCGTGATCCAAAAGAACAACAGTGTGGTCCTGAGCGTGAATCGTCTAATCCATTTCCAATTATGCGTGGTGTGCAATACCAAACTGTAATTGATCAATCTATTAGTCAAGATGTTTTATCTACGATTGCTCCAAAATATGTATTTTCCGGTGATGATCATGATTACTGTCATATCAAACATAATTACTTGAATGGGGGATCTAGTTATGTTGCAGATGAAATTACTGTCAAATCGAATGCTATGAACATGGGTGTTAGCAAGCCTGCAATTCAGTTAGTGTCTTTGTTAAATGATGGGTCCTCCGCAGATACAATTCAAACTGAAATATGTTACATGCCAAATGCATTTATACCATTACTTATCTATGCTGTCTGTGCTGTGGTTAATTTATTCGTCGTCATTTATAAGGTTATCAAGACTAGACCTAGACATCAAAATTTCTTACCAATGCCTGTAGGAACAGACTATGATAATGAAAAGAATCATCCTTCATTTGCCAAAAATAGACATACATTACTGGATGATGTTAAGCGTACAGCAAAATACAGTTGTGCCATTTTGTTTATAATATTCTCTATCTTTTATTATTACTATAATGTCATCTAAAGATAATGACGTTTTGTTATATATCTTTCATATAATTTACGAATAAGAACATAATATTTCAGAATGATTTCATAGAATACTATTACTAGCTTGTGGAAAGAAATTCTTAGTTTTTATAGTGTTTAGAATACCTTGAGCTTTCATTGTTTTCAGTTTGGCGTTTCTTTAATTAGTGTTTACTTTTCAGATTTTGATTTCATAAGAACTTTTGAAAATACCAGTGATTTGGTGTCAATGCAACAAAAATACTGCTAGAAGATAAAGTAGAAACATTATTGCATCATTTTAATCAAAGATGGACTACGACAGAGTTAACAAATATGAACAAAACATTCTCAGTAAACAAGTTGAAAAATACCATGGAGAAAACACTCGGGATAGTGATTCTGATGATGTCGATGTTGATGAATTATTAAATGAATTAGAAGATGAAGCTGAAGATAATGATGTCTTTGTTAGGTATAGGGAACAAAGATTACAAGAAATATCTCAACATATTAAGAAAGTGGAAGATAGTGTAAAGTTTGGTAATTATGGTATACTAGATACAGTTAATGAAGAATCAAAATTGCTCAAAATGAGTAGTGAAATAGATAGAATTATTATCCATTTCCAAATGGAAACTTTTGCTAAATGTAGATTTATGAATGATAGATTGAAGACTTTATCACAAAAACATTTGACTACAAAATTTGTCAAAGTTAATGTAGAGGATTGTCCATTCTTAGTCAAAAAATTGAATATTAAAGTGCTTCCGTTTGTTGTTGGTTATAGAAAGGGTAAAGAAGTGTTAAGATTAGTCGGATTCAGTAAATTAGGTAATGATCCAAATGGGTTTTCACTAGAAAATCTTGAAACACAACTAAAAGTAGCAGATTTATTAGATAGCACTTTTTCAATTGGAATTTCTAAATCCCAAAATGATGATGATAGTGACAGTGGTCTGGATATATAGAGTTAATCTATACCAATTTAAATGTAGTATTATTGAATAAATATTTATTAATAATGGATTTTGAATTATTATATAATATGAGTTAGTATTATAAATAGATATATGAAGGAAAGATAAAAAATGTCTTTCAATGCAAAATATTACATGTTTCAGATGAGATTTGTAATAACTTTAGGTGTTTTAATATTTTTGTTTTGGATAATTATGTGAATGAATGTGACTCTCAAAATATAGCAATATTAGTTTGTTCAAAGTATTTATGCTTACTGTTTGTTTTTGTTTTTTTGATAGTAGTAGCAAGAATAAAAAGTAAAATGCCTATGAGTAAAAAAAGAGGGTTAAAAAAGTCTTATAAGTTGTTGTTTTTATTGTAATTGTTGTTGTTTTTGTTTGGAAAGATGACCGGTCTATAATTGAATTAGATATCATAACTTTATTCTTTTCGGGCTGATTCTAATTCAAGTAGTCTTGCTTTCAATTGTTCATTTTCTAATAACAAATGTGCTCTATGAATTTCACTATCCTTTAGAGAATTTAAAGATTTTTTCAATTCAACACAGGTTTTTGCATAACTATCCTTTAAAAAATTGAAATTTAACATCAATTTATGGGTATTAATTATTCTTTTTTTCATTTCTGAGACTTGATGCATTGTGTATTGATTTGTCAATTTTTCTGGAATCATTGGAGGTTGATAAAATGCTGATTTTGATGCTGAATTGAAAGTGGAACTGGTATCATTTGGTTTAATAAATTTGGTTGGAACAGTAGTTGTAGTAGTGGAAGTGACTATATTTTTTTTGTTAAGGGATTGTTTTTGTATTTTATGTGTGAATGCAGTGTTGTTATTATTGATATTATTTGGCTTAGGAGAGGATAAATTACTGTCATTATTCTTAGCTTCATTAGTATCAGAAGAAAGAGCAGACATTGGTGATAATGATGCAGGAGATAAAAATGGTTCATCAGTCTCCTTTATAGATGATATTTTGGCAGACTTGGTAAGTTTTTCAAAATCTTGTAAATTAACATCAATTTCATCAAATTTTCTTTTTAGATTAAAATCTGCTTCATTATCACCATTATTAATTTTATGTGCTGAATTTGGTTCAGAGAAATCTAATTCATCTAATTCAAACCCCATATTAGAATTCTGATCTTCACCTAAGATATTATCTAAAGTGAAAGGTTTATCATCAGCATGATTTTGATTATTATTTTTATTATCATCTTCCAATTTTTTCATATCAGAGTCTAAAATCGAGTTTGAATGCATGGAACTTATAGCGTGTTCAATAACATATTCGAAATCGACTGACATTTCTTTGCCTTCTGTATTGTTATCATTATCATTATTATTACTGTTGTTGTTATTGTTTGATTGGGTATCTTCAGAATGACCAAAATGATCATTAGCTTGTGTCAATAATTGATGTAACGTCTTTTCAATGCCAACACCGTTCATATTTTCATTATTTGTATTAAATTTATTATTAATCTTATCAGTATTATTAATTTCCTGGAGGATTGGTCCAAAGGAATCACTTGGCATGTTCTAGTTCCTATTTCTTTTCTTCTTAAACTTGATAGAGAACGTTCAATTGATTCTTTTTTACCAATATGTTACTTCCTAAATTAACGATTGAGCTGCCTGGAGACTGATTGCTGTTACCTTTGCTTATCCTATAGTTAGCATATATTCTTCACAATAAAACTTGCTCTTTGAAAAATTTCAGATGAATAAAAAAAAAAAATCGATGCTCATCGCAGAAAAAAAAGTCAGATTCAAAATTTCAAAACTTGGTTTGTTTGAATCATTAGCAACGAGATCTGGTAACAAACTATAATTGCAATCAAAACCTGCTGTCTTAAGGCAGTATAGTGTTGAATATGAAGTGTTGAATTTAGTATTAAGTATAAATGTCTTGATTAATTATTAACTGTTATATATGCCATAAGATAAATAATACATAATTTAAAATATAAGTAAGAACAAAATATGCAAATGTGCGATTGATAGGAAAATCAGTTAAGAGACGTACGAAGATTATCTATTTCCACCAAGAACCCACATGTTAGACGAGTTATCATCAAGTTGGTCATCATTGGAACCATATAAGTCTAGTGATGTAATTCTCTTGAATGTGGTGGGTTTGGAGGTTGGAGATTGTAATTCAGAGGTTTCAATCTTTCCAACTTCTTGACTATCTTCATTATCCTTTTTATCATTTTGATTATCATATAAATTTAGATTTAAACGAGTCAAAGTTGATTCTTTACTGGTCATGTTATTATAACTATTCCCATCCATATCAGTATCATCATTATAAAATGATAAATTTGTTGTTGAAGTGTTAGATGAATTATTATTAGTATTATGAACTTTATATGGCACTCCCGTTGGAGGTTGTTGTGGGGTATCGATATTTATATTACCTTCTTGGACAGCACCTAACATTTGATCCTCCTCATCTAATGCTCTTAAGATATTATGATGTGGTGATGAATTAGATCCATTCCCATGATCATTAAAATTCATTAATGTATAATATTTATTTCTTTCCTCATTTTTCTTGTTTATTAATCTGTTAAAGATGTTTTCAACAGATTTATTACTAGTTCTGTTTAATTCAAAGGATTTGTTTACTAAATTTTTTTCGAATAAATTGACTTGTGATGAAGAGAATCTGGCATTATTATTATATGATGGACTTAAAGTATTATCTTCATTAATACTATCATATGATGATAGATAATTACTGTTTAAGGAAGTACCTGAATTGTTATTACTTGGAGATGGAGTTGATATTCTTGAATAAAATTCTGGTGGAATTAATCCATTTATATTATTATTATTGTTGCTATTGTTATTAATTGGGGTATTATTGTTATTAGAATGAATGTTTATAAAATTAGGGATATTTTTACGTTTAAAATTTTTGTTTGTTTGATTATAGGTATTATTATTATCATTAAAATTACCATCATGAATATAAATATTTGTAAAACTCTTAGTTTTCGGTTTATCATTAGTTTCATTATAACTCTTTGTTATGTATAAATTTGAGTTTGGATTTTCATTAGTTGTGGTTATTCTTTCATCTAAATTGAATGGTTGTCTTTGTGCTGGATCCATTAAGGATAAAGATCTAAATCTACCACGTCTTGGTATTGGAGCAGGACTCATTGAATTAAAATCTGAAGAGGAACCTGAACGTGATAATAAACTGGGGACGTAAAAACTTATTCCCTCATCATTATCATCTTCTTCACCACTTTCACTATCTTCCTCCTCTTCTTCTTCTTCAGCATCAGAATCGAAAAAATCTTCATCACTATTAATTTCTTCTTCTTCATCAGTAATCATTTCATCATCTGTGGTATCAGCAAATGTTACTGCATGATCATTTGATGTCTTTTGGAAATGTGATAATAATTGATCATTAATAATTGATGAAGTATCTGCTTCGTCATCGGTTTCTTCTTGTTCTTGTTGTTTTTTATCTTCTAAATCAATTAATTGTAAGATATCTTTAGTTCTACTAATAACACTAAATGGTTCTTTATGTGTACTAATAATTTGTGTCTTGAATGGGATTTTACTTGGTGAAGATTGTGTTTCTAAGAATTTATTCGTTCTTCTATTTATTGATAAAGAACGTATTCTTACAGCTTTATCCTTATTTGAAGTTAATAAACTATTTTGAAAATTTAATAATGACGAGGATTCTCTTCTTAAAGTACCACCACTATTTAAAAAATCTTTATTATTATTACTAATTGTACTACTTGTTGTACTATTATTGCTAATTTGTCTTGATAATGGATCCATATTTGATTTATTTAAAGATGTATTATATAATTCATCAATGGAACTTTGATCAATAAAATTTGTTAATGGTTTATCAGCTAAGATAGTTAATAAAGCTTTAATCCCCGTAGAATTTGTAATAATAATTATTGTTTCTAATGTATCTGAAAGACATTTTGATTTAGGATAAGAAAACTTTTCATTTAATTTGTTAAAATATTCTTTAAATGGTGAATCAATGTTTGTATTATTTTTGTTTTTTGTAGTAGTTGTTGATATTTCATTAAATTTTATAATTTTTAAAAGTGGTTTTGGTAAGAAATTTTTAAACCATTTTAATGAAATGTTTGAAACATTTAAATTTATTGTTAAATTTATTAAATCAAAAGTATATGATTTAATCATTTCGTAGATTGATTCAATTAAAAATTTAATAGTTTCCACATATCTTAATGAACCAGAGGAATAAATTGATAATTTACAATTAAATTTTTGATTATTTAAGTTATGTGATTGGATTAATTTATCCCAAAATTCTGAATCATTGTTTGTAAAAGATTTCCAAATTGAATATTTTAATTTATTTAATTTAAATCTTTTATTAAATTTTGATAATTTAATATCATGTAATTCATCATTATAATAATCTATTGTTGGTATATCAATAAATAACATAATATTGAAATCTTTAATTTGTCCCAATCCCGAATTTTGAAGATCATGATTTAATGTGTTTGTATAATCTTCATTTATGTTGTTATTAGTAGTAGCAGTAGTTGATGATGTATTGTTGTTATAAATTTCAGAATATGTTAGATGATATAATGAGTGCTTACATTTGACAGTAATCTTTGGTTTCCACAAATATTCTGCAATGGAATGAGATATTGTCTTTGACAGAATATTATTATTATTATTATTATTATCATTACCCTCTGTATTGTTTCCCATATTTGATTGACAAATAGTTATACTTGGTATTACTAACCCCATTCAACTCTTATGCCTCTGATAAAATATATCCTTTAACTGTTTTATAAAGTAGAGTGAAAAAAAAGAGATTGTGTGTGTGTGTGTACCTTAGGACTTATGCCTTCGAATGATAATATAATAGTGTATATTTTTATATTTGACTTTTCTGTTGTTATTTAAATACTCTGTCCTTTTGTATTAAACCGTGTAGCCTGTGTATTAAATTCAAAATTGATTCCTTTTTCGTTTGTGATCGCAATTTTTTATTCGATGAGTAAAAGAAAAAAATGGGTTTTCGGTTTCGGGTTTTATTTTTGTGTGGAAATTTTGATTTCTAAACTTTGAATTTTATTGTGCGGGAAATTTCAAAGATTGCCAAATTATGTTAGTTGTCATGGCAACAGGTGATGTTGAGTTATGTATGATAAGAGTATTAAGATAGATATATAATATCACAACTGTGTCGTGGTGGTGGTGGCATTCAGAGTGTATAGCTACTGGAACGTGTGTTCTTGGCTGTCTATACAATATCTATATATTATTAGCGAGTAGTATGTCCCTGGATAATAACATAGAAGAGTAAGGAAAAGCAAATTTATGTAAATCCATTGTTGACAAAACGTTTAGAAAGATATAACCATCTATTATGCAGTAAACTCAATGTATTGTTAGACTGGGATTACTGTGAATTCAACGGATTCACACTGGTCTGTGATGGAATTACCCGTTTAGGAAATGTAATTAATTGATTCGGTTTTGAAATTTATTTCAATGAAATTTTATTTAAAACTACATACAAAATATTTTTTTACATAAACCATATTGACAATTAGATCAAGACCCACACGTCCAGGGGAATATGACTTCAAACTCACATATGCTAACACCTCCACCTACTTTGGAGAAAGTGGATAGAAAAAATCTTTCACAATTAACTGATGATATAATCGATGGTAAATTAAATAAAAATCCAAATAGACTGGTACCTAAATCTTTATTACCACAATTAATTAAAGTGGACAAACAAAAGAAACCCAGGCCATATTTCACTCTTAAGAAGAATAAACCTGCCAAGAATTCTGTCTTAATTATTGATCATCTCATACATAATCATGACAAAAATGATAAGAATTTAAAATTTTTAACTAGTGTATTAAATGATTGTTCAAATATTATTATGATCACTGGTGCCGGAATATCAACACATTGTGGGATACCAGATTTTAGATCTAATGAAAATGGGTTATTTAAATCTAAAATACAAAAGGATAATAAATCTCTTTTTGATATTAATTCAATTTATTCAAATAATGAACAAACACTTCGATTTAATAAATTAATTACAAATTTGCATAAATTATCTCAGGATAATGAACCAACTCCATTTCATCATCTTATTAATAAATTATCTTCACAGGGAAGATTAAGAAGAGTTTATACACAAAATATTGATGCCTTAGAATTAAAATTACCTTCTTTTAAATTAAATAATCCAACTGAATTCCCTCATCTACCGTCAAAACCACCATATCCACAATTAATACAATTACATGGTACAATTAATTATACACAATGTAATAAATGTCATAACATAGAATTATTGAATCCACATGATTTTATTCATAATGATGAAACAGAACTTGTACCAAATTGTATTCAATGTCAAGAATTCGAAGAAGTAAGACAAATTGCTGGATTAAGATCAAAAGGTGTAGGGAAATTACGTCCAAAGATTGTTCTTTATAATGAAATACATCCTGAAGGTGATGAAATTGCTAAAATTATTAATATGGATACAAAATCAAAAAAAATTGATTGTTTATTAATTGTGGGGACTACATTGGAAATCCCAGGTGTAAGACAATTAATAAATAATTTAAATAAAAATTTAGAAAGGCAAAGAACTATGGGTAAATTTGTAGTCATCTTTGTGAGTAATGAATTACCAAGTAATAAGATTTTAAAATTATTTGATGATTCCGGGATTGATTTAATTGTACATGGTGATTGTCAAATGTTAGCTAAGTTAGTAAGATAAACTTTTTTATGAATCCTTTAAATATCTATATATACCATTACTATAAATTTATATTATTATCTGTACCTTTTTATGATGCTTGTATCAACTCCCTTGGTGGAGGACAATCTGGGACATGACCCAATGTAAATTTGGGACTTTGAAATGCTTTGATAATAGATTCATCTAAATCACCAACTGTCACAATAGTTTCAGTTTTAGTAGATTGTGAAGCTGCAGGGGCAGTAGTGATAGATGGACCAATTGGTGTAACTGCAGTGGATTTCGGTGGATTATTAGCAGATTGTTCAAACAGAGTATTTGTAGAAGCAGCCGCTGGAGCAACAGCAGCCGCTCGTCCTCCAAACAAGGCAGAAGTATTTGGTTTTGCCTGGGAACTAGTATTTTGACCAAATAAACTTGATGTATTTGTAGTTGTAGTTGTTGTTGGAGTAGCACCAGCAATGGAATCAGGACCCTTCGGAAGTGTTGTAGATGTAGCTGTATTATTTTGTAAATTACTAAATGGTGATGCACCAACAGGTTTACCAAACGTAGAAGCACCAAATGCAGAGTTAGTTTGTGTATTTGTCTGCAAGGTATTAGTGAGATTATTCTGTATATTACCAAATGGACTAGCAGTTGTTTGACCTTGTGGAACAGCACTACCAAATGGCAATTTGTTAGTAGTCCCTGTAGTGGTTGCATTATTTTGTATATTACCGAATGGTGAAGCAGTGGTATTAGAAGCACCACCAAATATAGCATTTCCTGTGGCATTTTGTGTACTAGAAGCATTACCAGTAAATGGATTGACAGTACCAGTAGTGGAACCAAATCCACTAGATCCAAATGCTGATGATGTATTTTGTGCTTGGCCAAAAGGAGAAGTTGTGTTAGGGGCTAACGCATTTGAATTGGTGTTTGTGGCCCCAAATGGAGATGTATTATTATTATTTGCTGATCCAAATGGAGATGCTGCAGTATTTGATGTATTGGTATTTTGAATATTACCAAATGGCGAAGACATAGATGCTTGGCCATTGGCTGCTGCTCCAAAAGGCGAAGAACCAAATGGAGTTGACCCAAAGGCAGGTTTACCAAACGCAGAATTACCAGCGGCAGCTGCATTTCCTAACCCAGTAGAGCCAAAAGCAGGTGCACCAAATGCACTATTTGTATTAGCAGGAGCATTGTTATTGTTATTATTACTACTTCCAAATCCACTGGATCCGAAGGCTGGAGCACCAAATGCACTACCTCCTATTTGGCCACTTGGATTTGAACTACCAAAGGCAGAAGATCCAAAGGCTCCTGAAGTCGCATTATTAACAGCACCAAATGGAGAGGATTTATTATTAGTGTTATTATTATTAGATGTGAATGGGTTCTGACCAAATGCGCCACTATTGCTATTATTGTTATTACCAAACCCACTTGAACCAAAGGCACCCGATGTAGCATTGTTACTACCAAACCCAGTAGATCCAAAACTTGTATTGTTGTTATTATTCATACCAAATACATTGTTGTTATTATTGCTGTTAATATTATTGTTATTTTGTCCACCATTGGTAAGTACATGGGCAAATTTACATGAATTACCAAACCTGCAGTTACCTTGTTGGAAAAACTTACAAGGTATATTCTTGTCACCGTAAGCCATCCTGTGTCGTATTTTTGCACTTAATGATTGATCTTAATCCTCTTCAATTAGTGCTTCTTTAAAGTATTTTGTCAAATCATCTATAAAGCGAATCTTTTTAATATTAATATTTTTTTCACTATTTGATTCTGTTAAGAAATATTGTTGGAAATGTAAACCATACCAGACTGTTTCATCAAACCTTACAGAAATGAAGTATAAACCCTTAACCAAATACATCATGTATCAGTTTAGCAATACTTAAAGTTAAAGAGCAATGTTTTGTGGTTTTTATGATACAATTCTATATGCAGTTATCTAAAAATATTTAAATTCATCATTAGGGCAGTTTAATCTGGTTTGAACTTGGTTCCAGACCATAGCTCCAACTTCTTCAATGGATTTGCCAGTAACTTCGAGTAACTTTACTTCTTCAGGATTGCCAATCTTGTCAAACAAGGTTTCAAACTGGCTCTTAACTTTATCTTGGAAGCTTCCAACTTCGTATCTTTCTTCACCAAACCCATCTCTTTGAGCTTGGCCTCTTGAATCGCTATGGGTTAAGAATAATGTTAAATCTGGTCTCAATAAGCCTTTATCTGGAGCAAAACACCATTGCCAATTCATTCCTGGAGTCTCTTTAGCAGCAGAATAAGCAACACCAGAGTAAACATATCTATCAAGGATCACATTCTTCCCTTCATTCAAAAGTTTGGTAATTTGATCTTTAACTTCCCATCTGTTGGCTGAAAATAATAAATGAACAGATTGATCAGGTAAAACATAGTTTGCGTTGGTTAAATATTCATTAATAATCTTCCCAATTGGTGTATCTCTCTTTGGAAACTTGATCAATTCCACATTTGGTTTTAAACGGTTAATTAAAAGTTCGGTTTGGGTAGTCTTCCCAGTTCTATCAAGGCCTTCAACCAAGATCAATTGTCCTCTAGCCATTTTATCTCTGATGTTTTGTTTCTTTTGCGAGCTGACTGATGATTTCAACTAACACGTTACAATAGTTAATCTAATATTTTTTCTTTACGTGTAATATGTCCATTAAAAAAGTCATTTATAAAACTAAAGAGAACAGAAGGCAGAATTATATACACAAAAAACGTCTTTTATTTATATGATAGTTATATATTATATACAGATATGGAAAGAATAATGAATAATGGAAGTTTTTCTTTATTTACAAGAGTTACATTAGTTCATTCTCTATAATAAATGCAGGGGACAGTAAAAATACTAGTAAAATAAATGAGTTAAAGAAATGGGACTTGATCAAGATATTGTATTATATCAGTCGGATAAATCATCTTTGTATCTGTTGCTTCTGTTATTGTTTCTTTTGTACCCATTTCTCATATTATTCCTGGTTGAATATGAATCATTGGAATCGAAGTTACCAGAATTATAGTTTTTTCTTGGACGATTATTGTTATTTCTGTTGGAATAATCGTCGTCTCTTTTGTTAAAGTTTGATCTTCTTTCGTGCTTCTCATGACGTAATTCATCATCGAATTCACGTTCTTCATCCTTATATTCATGTCTCTTAACTTCAAACATTTTCTTTGCAACTGGATTACGAGAGAAACCTAATCTATCGATCATACTTCTAGAAACTGGTAATTTTCTATCTGGTTCATTCAATAATTGACCATATGCCATTGCAATTTGTGGTAACATTTCTCTTTCACGTAGTCTATATTCTTTAATACAAGCTCTATAATAGGAAATTAACGAAACCACAGAATCAGCCAAATCTTCAGGGAATTTAAATTTAGAAGCTAGCTCTTCTCTTTCTTCGACAGTAGATTCAAATTCAGTCTTGTCAATAATTTCAATATTCTTCTTTGATCTTAATTCGTTGATAAATGGTAATTCATGTTCACATAGGAAAATAGTGGATTTACCATCTTTACCACTTCTAGCAGTTCTACCAATTCTATGGATATAGTTAGCTAGTTCAGTTGGGACACCAATTTGCAAGACCTCTTTCACGTTAGGGAAATCCATACCACGAGCAGCAACATCAGTACAAATTAACAAACCAGACTTATCACGTTTAAAAGTGTTGACTAAATTGGTTCTTCTAGATTGTGAGACTTGACCATGGAATTCATGGATTGGAATTTGGTCACCAAATTCTCTATACAAAATTCTTGAAATTAATCTAGTGAATTTAACAGTTGGTGTGAAAAGAATACCTTTATAATCATGGGCTGATTCTAACAATTGTGCTCTAATATGTCTAATGGAGGCATGAATGTTATCAGCATAATTTGATGAAATAACTAACGATTGGGCAATTTTTTCATGAGCTTCTGGTTCGTTCTTATCAATGGTATCAATAAATAAACATTTATCTTTATTCATAATACTGTTAGCTAAATTTTGAACCTTTTCATCTAAAGTGGCAGAGAATAATAAAGTTCTGACATGTTTTGGACCAATTTCATTAATTTTATTTAAGTTTTCAGAGATAAATTCTAAATCTTGTTTGAAACCAATTTCTAATAATCTATCAGCCTCATCTAAAACTTTAAAATCAACAAATTTGAAGAACTTAGGACCCACTCTGTCCATAATATCAATAAATCTACCAGGAGTGGCAATGACAATACTTGGTCTTCTCTTATGCATAAAATCTAAAGACCTTTGAATATTAGTACCACCAACTAAAGAAACACAAGAGAATTTTTGTAAAGAATAATTATTCCTGTGAATCTTTCTCACTTCAGTTTCAATTTGTAATGCTAAATCTCTTGTTGGGGCAATAATAACACTTCTTACCATATACTGAGAGTCTCTTGAAGAGTTGATCAAATGTTGGAAAATTGGAATTAAAAAGGCAAAAGTTTTACCAGTACCTGTCTTAGCTCTAGTGATAATATCATCTTCCTCATTAGATAAAATAGGTTTAATAGTTTTTTGTTGAACTGGTGTCAAACCAGGGAACCCCATTCTGTCAATAGACTTGAACAAAGAAGAATCAATAATGTTTTCATCTAATAAATGTTTCAAAGTAACTTCAGTAGGATTTCCTGCAGCGTCGGTTTCATCGGATTCTTGTTTAGGGACATACACTAATTTAGCCAAAGTTTCTTTTTGGAATTCGATAGCATTAGGATCAGAGCCCTGGGATATTTGGTTACGTTGACGAGATTCAAAATATCGATTCCTGTTTGAAGGAGATCTTTCATTTCTTTTTCTGAACTGACCACCATCTTGGCGTCTGTCTCCTCCCCTAGAGTTATTAAATCTAGGTTTACGATCAAAATCACGATGATCTCTACTATTCCCTTCATTATAATACGATCTAACAAAGAGAGAACTGCTGTTATCTATATATAATGGTGTCAACAATCGTTTTGCTGCTGGAGTAACACCTAACACTCTAGGAGTACATTTTAAAACTCCTAATCTCAACATTGTATGAGATGGTTCTTGGGCCTGATTTTAAAGTTTAAAGAAGTTAAAGTTAATAACCTAGTTATATTTACCGCAACGATGTCTTTTCTTGTCGTTCTGTTTAATATTCCAGTCTAGTAAGAGTGTAAAAAGTTTGATCTTAACTCTCTTTTTACCCTCCTTGCTTTAGAAATTCTGTTTACAATTTTTTTTTTATTTGAAAGAAAAATTGGAAGAGACTATTTAAAATCATTCAATACCCACTTATAAAACACCAGCTGCAAGACATTCTTCAAAGAACATACACGTTAAAGATACTTTACAGAGATCACATTGTATTAGTGATATTTTGAAATAGAATACCACCCATTACGGAAGCTAATTTAGGGCGAACACCGTGAACAACTCGTTTTACTATTAAGTTGTCTAGATTTTCTTTATATAAGTTATATTTTTTTTACATCCTCCATTTACTGTTAACACATTATTGGCACCCAAGTAATTAATTGTTTGTCATCTATATTATTAAAACTCACAGTTGCATTTGTATCCATCTTTTAAGCAACGTTTTAGTTATCTTTTTATTATTTTACTATAAGTATACATTATCTTATCGTTGATATCATTACAGCCGTAGTAGTATTGACAACCGTTTTTTACACATTACCCTCGTAGTTAAATCTTATTTGATCTATCTCGTATCATAAGCTTTAACAGTCACTATCATTTGCCTCTACTTCACATATATCCAAGTTAAAAATGTCGCAGAATATTCCACAAATGATTAATATCAGCAATACCTTACCTGCTAATGCTATTCAACAGGTCAGAGCAGACATATTAATATGGCAAAATAATATTAATACCAATACACAACCTTTATCCTTAGCAGATTTCCAGAAGATATCACAATATTTAGTTGCATTAACTAATACTCAACAACAATTCATATCTGATAATGCAGCATTAAACGATCCAAATAATGCAATGATTACTGAAGCTGACCGGAATCTGTACAATGGGTTATTGAGTATGTATAAGGATTACATTATTCAATTGGAACAATTAAGAGTTGCATTTAACTATCAACAACAGGCTACGCAACAAAGTTTACAAGTTCAATTACCGCAAGATTCTAATGCTTCAACCCAATATACTCAAATACAGCAACAAGAACAACCAAATTTTATCTCAATAGCTCAAGATGCTGTAACCAATGTTCAACAGCCACAACAATCACATCAACTAGCGGTATCTGGGGTGCCCAAACCCCCAGCAAGTGAAAGGATTATAACTCATATCATTAAAAATCTACCCACTGAATTAGCAAAAGTTAGAAAAGAATTTATTGATAAGTTAGTCAAAGATAGTGAACTTCGTAAATCTTTGAAGCCTGAGATTGATTCAAATCCAGAAGAAGATAAATTATTGAACGGTATCATTAGATTATGTACGCTGGATGTTAATAACAAAGAAAATATTGTATCCTATTTGAAGTTGTTGAAGTTGTTAGGTTATCCAAAAGAACTATTAAAGGAAAAACTACCGTCTTCTTTAACCAAACCTAAAGCGAAACCAAAACCAAAGGTTTCTCAAACTTCAACAAGTGTATCAAAATCTATCAAAGATTTATCAGCATCATCAACCTCATCAAACAACTCACCTTCTTCAGGTACACCTGTTGTTACTAAGCCAAAACAGCCAAGGAAAAAGGTTGTTAAACCAGATGTGTATATTGCTGACCCCAATAGTAAGAAATCGTTGAATAAAGCAGAAGCTAGTACTGTAACTCCATCTTCCTCTTCATCCTCTTCTTCCTCGTCTACTCCAGTTATAACTGTGCCTACTTCTGAAAAGGCAGATGATAGTATTGATGGTGCTAATAAAAAGAAAATATCCTTCTCAAAATACTTGAAAAAAGAGGATAGTGAGCTTGAAACTGAGGATCCATCCCCAAACAAAAGATCAAACGATGAAGTTGAAAACGATACTACCGAAAATGATAGCTCGAAGAAACAAAAAACTTCTTCCTCCTCCTCTGAAACTTCTGAATTTTCTGAATCGACTACCATTACAGATAATACCACACCAACAACACCTGGTCTAACTTCCATTTTGAAGTCCTCTACAAACGCAAGCAAAAAGAAGAAATCCTTTAAAATTAAATTTGTGGAAGAAAATAATCTAGTCAGAGTTTATGGTGATGATTTGCCAACAGATGGGTTGAAAGTCACCCCAACAGAACTGAAGAAAGTGTTAAGGCCATTTGTGGAAGGTGAACCAAATGAAAAATTATATCTTGAGACTGTCAATACGTCATTGTCAGGTCGTTCAACTTATGTTCTTCCATTAAACTTGGATAATATTAAAAATGATATTATAGATAATGATATTGTGGAAACCAGAGGTGGTCCAGTTAAATGTATGACTGCTGTTCCATTGTTATATAAGACTGAATTTAATAACTTTAACAAAGATTTAAAGAAGAAATTGCCAAGAGAACCCATAATAACAAATGATGATATTGAGACTTTAAATAATCCAGAAAATAAGAAACCTATCATCGCCAAAGCTTTTGGGAAGAACAAATTATTATTAAGAAGCGATAGAGGTGGGATGTCTTATAAGCCTGTTCCTGAAGTGTCAAGGAACTACTACCCAATCAAATACACATCAGAATAACCATTTTAAAATCATTCTATTGAAAGAGTTGGTTATATTCTCATATATATTTACATTCACATACACATACCTTATATATTAATTGATAAACGTGATGACAATCATATATGTCTGTTATTTGTAGTTATATAGCAACAATAAATATTTATATTTTATATTAAGCAATCTATTCTTGTTTGGTTTGTTTCCATTTAGCTGCGATTTGTCTAGATGCATATACTGTACTTGCACTTAAGCAACCGAATGGTGGGAAATATTCCAACAGTGTCCTTATAGTACCAGGCTTAATGTTCTTAACTAGTTGATCCACTTGATCATACAATTTTTCTAAAGTATCATCGTTGTTAATTACGTAGTCAGATCTAACCCTTCTCAGTTCCATTGGCATTTGTGATTTGATTCTATTACGAGCATCTTCAATGCTTAACTCTGGATTTCTAATCTGTAGTCTTTCTAATTGTAACTCATCATCACATACAACATTGATTGTGACCCCACAAAATTGATCTAAACCACTTTCAAATAGTAATGGGATGTCCAGAATACATAGACTATACCCCTTCAAATAATATTTTAGCACCTGTTGACACATAACGTATCTGATAGTTGGATGTGTTATACCATTAAGCACCTTTAAATCATTTGGATGTGCAAATACCCATTTACCTAAAGCAGGCCTGTTCAAATGACCATCTTTTGATAGTAGATCAGGAATCTTTTCCTTGAAATAACTCACGATCTTATTGTATGCTGAGTGACCTGGTTCCACAATGTCCTTGGCAATCTTATCTGCATCCACAATTGGTAAGTTATGTCTTTCTTTCAAACGACGGGACACTGTACTTTTACCACATGCAATACCACCTGTAAGCCCCACGATTAGCATAATTATATAATGATTATATCTTGTTGTTTGGTGTTGTTACTTGAGCAAAGTGTTTTCATTAATCATTAATTGCAAAGGTGAAAGATCTAAAATAATTTAAAGAACTAAATAAACTCCCAAGTAACTACTTTAAGAAACAGGGATCCAAGTCAAAAACAAAGACGCAATAACGGCGTTTGAAGAGATAGATTTGAAGATATGTCGTTACCGCGAATGTATACATTGGGTAGCTCTCCTTTATTTCTTCTTGTATCTCATGAAATAGCTAAGCTATCAGAACATCCAAAGAGTATCCCGAATCTAATCCTTTTACTTAGCGATCCGTTGAAACTGAAAAGGTTCCTAAATAATGATTCACGTATATCAATTGGTGGTAATAACGAACCAACATTTCAATATATGGCTGCATGCACACCGCCAGCGCTAGTTACCGAAGATAAGGTAATTATAGATAATTTAGTAGTTGTTGAGAAGAACAAACAGAAACTTCTAACAGATTTAAATCAATATAAAGGATCATTAAAAGGCAAATCAAATCTTCTTTTGATTAACCCACCTATGGGTATATTTGAAATGCTTTGGGACAGTATATGGAAAGAAAACGAAAGACAATTAATGCCTAATATTTTTGTTGGATTGACTGATAAGGATGAGGCTATTGTGACTTCAAATAGATCCCCCAATAATCCAAATCTAATATTAAACTCGAATAATAATTTAGTGAAAAGAAATAGAGAGTTTTCTGTTAATCTCAATCCAATGTATTGGAACAGCAAGATACGATTGTTAGTTACAAGAGCTCCAAATCAATTTGATGTGACTAAAAGTCCGACTTCAACATTATTATTAAATCAATTGACAAAAAATAACGATTTAACTGGAGTTATGAATAAATTGGACAGGTTTAATACTTCTTACATTGAATTCACTGATTTCCAATTTTTGCGATTAGAAAGAACTATAATTGATGGTTGTGTTGAATCGTTAGCTGCATTGTATGATTGTAAATATATTCATGAGTTGTTGATCGTAAAAAACGTGGATCATTTATTAAGAACTCTAATTAGAGAACAGATTTATGTTACCATCCGTTCTTATCCTCATTTGACACAAAGTACGAATTGTAATGTTATTTTAAGTGAAGATAGAATTTTTGAGTTAATCATGATGAAATTAAAAGATTTAAAAGTCAAATCTAAAGCATTTAAATATATGAATCGTTTAGATATCCATTCGATAAATGATTTGAATAGTTATTTTATTGATTTAGGATACAAAAATAAGATTTATTGCAAGTGGAACATTATGTTAAATTCGTTGTTAAAAGGTAAAACCACAATTAAAAAGGAAAGTTCAACGGCAAATACATACATGTAAATAGTAATTAGTAAATATTCATAAATTAAAAATAGTACAATATATATTATATAGTTGTAATAATGAGATCTTATAAATTGATCACTATAATTTTATAACCAATCAGAAATTTTGTTTAAATGATTTTGAACTATCTTGATATAATCTTGATGGATAGTAATGATATTTTCGAAATAACGTTTCGGTATTTGCTCTTCATTCTTTTCAATTAAATCATTAACACTAGATATTTTATTATTGGAGTTTAGTATTATATGTTGTAACATTTCAACTAAAGTGCTTTTAATTTTTGGAATAAAGTAGTCTTCGGTGATATAGCCTAACATAAATTTCTTTACCCTTTCAAAATCCTTGCTTACAATTAAACTTAACGCTACAGAAGTACGGTAACTTATTTCATCATAATTGATAGTGTAATCTTCCCAGTAATCATTCTCTTTTAATAATTTAATCATTTCATCTTTATCTTTACTACAAGTTTTGTTTAATAATTGTATAATCACTTCTGTAATATCTAGAAAATTCCATTTGTTATCAGGTATAACAAACCCATACTCATTCAACAAGAAATCATTGGAATGAGGGCCATAATTTAGAAATATTTGTTCACCTAATTGATTGTATGTATGTTCCCCGACACGAATCATGAATTGTCCTACACCCACAACACCATCTTTTTTAAATGGATTCACTTGAGGGTAGCAATATTTGTCAATTGTATCAGAATGATTTAGGAAATCGACAAGAGGTACCATAGTAAAATTACTAGCAATTTTATCTTCAGAATCCTTTTTTAATGGGATCTCACAATATAAACATCTGGAGTTTATTATGAAATATATGTGTAAAAATTTATTAAACTGTTCATCTAAAGTTAATTTCGCCTTGAACATTTGATTCCATTTGTCAACGATGGGATGTATAACTTCCCAGTCCGCTTGGACTAATTTGGTAATTCTATTCATATGTGATAAGGATGCATAAGGTAACAATTGGATCAGTTTATTATAGTATTCGGTTAATTCATTACTTCTTTGACAATTCCATATGGTTGGAATAGATCCTAATTCAAATTGTGTTGGCCATATATCAAAAAATGGTTTCCAAAATGAGACCACTGAGGATTTTGTAGACCATTCTGGTAATAAAACCCATTCTGGTAATAAAACCCATTCTGCTAAGATGTAAAGACATAATAATTGAAAGGATGATAATTGTAGTAGAAATTCTTGGGATAAAATTGAGTATGCTTGATAACGAGGATCCTTGGTATAAGTGGCTTCTGAATCATTTGCAATTTCATCTGTCACATTTGAGATAGATATTAATTTGTTAAACTTCGAAATATGATATAAAACACTATGAAAATTCAATTGATATGAACTTGGAATTGAAATCAACACATCATTCCTCTTTAGAGATGTTTGCACCTGTAGGTATACACCACGGCCAGAATGTTCGGCGTCGATGACTTCGATGGCATTATTAAATTCGAAGTTTTCAGACTGACTTAGCCAGTGTAATAAATTAGAAATCTTGGCTTCCATTCTTCTAGTCTCTGTTTAGACGCCAGACTTTTGCTAATATCTCGAGATAATTAGATTATGATCGTTTCTTATAAGCATCAACTCTCTTCTATCGTCTATTGATATAGGTACTCTTTCCTTTTGGTTCACTCATCTCTTCGCAAAGAATAAAAATTCACGATCTGAAATTTTATGGGAAACTGTCAAAAAAAGAAGGTTAAATGATTTGAGATCTGTAAGATCAGATTTTTATGTCGGAAAGATTGATAAAACTTACTTATGTAAGGACAATTTTATATTGCAAATTGCAAATGAGAACAATTTTACCCTTTGCAGTTAAGCCACGTACTTATGGTTAATTTTATATTCCAGAAGAACATTCCAGTTCCTTATTTCCTCTGAATAATTCTCTTTCTTAACTGCTTTGAAGGTTCAATCTAGCGCAGGTGAAGAAAAGTTTTTTTCTCTTGTTACAAAGATAATATACTAGCTGCATTGTACTACCATATATTGCAACGATAATTCATTAAAAAGAAACAAGAAGGGCAATCCATTAAGACTGCTTAATAAATGAGAGGGAAGAATAAATCAAGGTAATGAAATTAGATATTTGTTAATGAGCTAATACATCAATATCTATATATTGCAAGAAGCGTTAAACAAATTTACTTTTCAGTAAAACTGCGAATAGTCCTACTGAAAATGCTGTTATAAAAATAATGCTTCTAAATTTTCTTCTATAGTCAGAATCATCTTGCTCTGTTTTATTATCCTTTGTCAAGTCCTTTTTCTCTGATTCAACTATGGTATCCTCCTTTGACGATGTTTCATTTGAGCTGGTCTTGTCAGATTTCAATGGTATATTCTTGGCCTCTTGATCGGTTTTTGTGTCACTTTGTGAATTTCCATTTTTATTATCTCCATTCTGACTATTAGAATTAGTTTTTGAAAGTAAAGTAGACTCAGATGATGTTGTTCTTGAAAGTTCTGGCCTGGATGTAACTTTTGTGGTCAATTTTTTATTCAGTTGAGAATTCTTATATTTCTCCACCTCTAATCTTGTCTTTAAATCCTCCATTTTCATCTCCAATGAACTAATGGTATTTTTATTTTCTTTTAACTCCGTTAAATAATGTTCTTTAACTTTATCTCTTTCGTCATTCATTTTCACTATTTGATCTTTAGTCTCTTTCAAAACCTTCTCATGCTTTTCAGTAAATGATTTCTTTAAAGTCTCTTGTAATTTAATCAATTGTCTATCATTCATTTCAATCATCAACTTATTAATATATTCTAAATTGGTAGTATAATTAATCATAAAATTTTCCATCGATCTTAATTTAGAATATTCTTGTTTTCCCAACGAAAGTTCTGTAGAAAGCATTTTAATAACATTCATTAATTGTGGACTTGTCCCAATAGAGTTATTTATAAATATCCCACTTAATATTTCAGTTTCTGGACCTAATATAGCATCTTCCAAATCTAAGTTGTTGACATCACCAAACATAGCAGCTTCAAAAGCTGCTCTTTGTGCAGATAACGGACTGACATCTATGGGTTCAATCTTAATCTTTTTCTCATTATTAATATTTAGAGTATTATTTCCTGTATTAAGTTCCTTTTCATTTGGAGATAGACCATTTATTAATGGGATAATAGTAATTTCCTCAACAAATGCACTAATCTTTCTATGTTCAAACTTTGTATCAATGTCCGTCCCTAGATTAATAACATCACCAACCTTCAATTCAACTTCGTTTTGATCTATTCTAGTACCATTGATAAAAGTACCATTACTTGATTTCAAATCTTTAATATATATTTTCCCCGTCTTGGGATCACACGTCAGACAAGCGTGATTTCTTGAGAGGACTCTTGAATCAAAATTTCCGTTATCTGGTCTCACCAATGAACTTGAATTTCTTTTAGCATTTTCATTATTACTAGTATTATTATTTCCACCACTCTTACCATTTCCACTTCCACTATTTGTGCTATTATTGTTGACCACTGGTCTACCTAATTTTAAAATTTCAGGTTTAAAGGGAACCATAAGAAACTTTGTATCAAAGGTTCTGTTTAATGATTTAAGTATTATAATGTGAGTGTATTTATTCCTGGGTGTTAAAGAAGAGGGTGGAACTGTGTTCGTACTAACGCTTTTATCTTTACTTTTGCTATCTCTGCTTTTATGATCTTTTTTATTCAAACTAATATTACTACTGTTATTTGAAGATTTAGAATCATTACTAACACTGTGGTTACTTTCTGCAGTAATATGAAGTTTATGATTTTTCTCTGGTTTCTCGATATTCTGTATGGTTGTTTCAATATTAATAGTTTCTTCGATATTATTTGCGTTATCGGTAAGATCCGTAAATTGATCCAGATCAGTTTGATATTGAGACCCTGTACTCCTTGAATTTGATCTAACTCTCCCAACTCTTGGCCTTGGAGGTTGGGTTGAGGGTGTGTTTGTGACAGGTATAGGTTCTGGTGATGCTCTCAATCTATTCATAGGATCATTATTGATATGCGTGGAATATGCTTTTAAAGGCGAAGAATCCATTGGAGTATGAGGATTCGATCTCGATCCTGGACTCATTCCCATTGGAGATATTATTGGATTTATATTCATGGGTGATCTTCTTCTTTGATCTATAGGTGAATTATTGATTGTGGTCATGATACTGGTCGTGGTTCGTTCCCCTCTTTATGTCTAACTAAAAAAAAAAATTCTGTAAAAATCTTTGTTCTCTCAAAGAAAAGTCGTGTTAATACCAAAGGTGTTTTTTTGATTAATTAGATCCAATATATGAGACACCTAAATGATTGTATCAATGTTCTTTGGCCCCAAAAGTCTCGTGATTACCTCTTTTTCTTGGTTTCTTGTGAGTTGTTATTCTAAGTTGTTTCTGTCTCCCATAAAGTTTCTCTAATAATTTCAAATATCAAATTTCATCTTTAAAGAATTAATAAAATTCCAACAAGGTAAACATACATAGACAAAACACTACTATACATACATAAACAGGATCAGTAATAACCGTCAGCAGTTATGGATAGAGTATTAGACGAAAGTATATGGCATTTAGAAGAATCTATAACTATTCTACAAGATTCGTTGGCCACTTTAAACAAAAATTCTCAAGAGACAAATTATTTATCTAAAAAGATGTTACAATGTCACACACAACATTTATTAGCCACTGAATTTGACATGGAACGCGCTACTAAAGATTTGAATGAAGAGATTGATCCAATCACAAAATCGTTACAAGATCATTTAACTAAACAGTTGGAAAGAATTCAAAGAGATGTCAACAAATTGGAAGAAAAATACAAAAAGAATCAAGCCATGTTAGAAGAAGATGCCTCTAGAAATGACAGAAATTCTTTGACAACTCCAAGGTTATCCACACCAGATGTTATGATGGGACCACTTTCGGATGATCAGTTTAGTGAATTGAAAAGATTAACAGCAGAAATTCAAGCCAAGAAAACAGAATTAGAAGGTCTCTAAAATTTTGTTGTATCCCCCATCACATCATATTACATCTATAGATGTTATATTGCAATATATACCTATATAACTGCTTAATACCCTTTTTGTAACAATATTATAATATTCTCCCATAAGAATTGAAGTTTTAAGAGGAATTATATTTATTTGAAAAGTTAAAACAACCTTCAAAGTTCATGGAAGAAATATTATAAAAGTCTGAACTACAATAGATTCAAGGCTTTGTTAAAAAGCCAATACATATAACAATTAGAACAATGTCGAGTAGATTATTATTATCAAGTGGGTACCCTTCACTGGTCGGTTCAAGATTTACGACAATAATACCAAGGAGAACCCTGATTTTGGAATCAGCACTAACGGCCTTAGCTAGCCACTTCTTATTAGGGAATGAAGCACGTATGGCAGATAAGATGGATAACGGTGAATTACATAATAAAAATGAAGATTATACACAATTAGAAAAGGAAAGAACAGAGGAAAGATTAAATGCATTAAGAAATACAAGACCTATGAAACCGAATTATGAAGGTCACATCCCACTTTGGACCAGTGAGAAATTGCTACTATTCTTGATATCTGGTATTAGATCATATTATCACCCAGAAAATGGGATTAATATTGTTCAATTGGGGGAAGCTACTGCCATTAAGCCAATGTTGAACCATTTACACAAATTAATGTTATCTGACCCGACAGGAAGAAGAATTCTTAAAGATAGACCAGATGTGAAAGAAGATATTTTACAAATGGATAAATTAGCTACATATCCAAAGAACACATTTGGTTATCAATTCTACACATGGTGTAGACGTGAAAACGTTACTCCAGATACTAGAGCTCCAATCAAATATATTGATAACCCAACACATGCCTTTATATTCAAAAGATATAGACAATGTCATGATTTTTATCATGCTTTAAATAATGCCCCAATCATTATTGAAGGTGAAGTTACAGTGAAGGCTCTTGAAGCTGCTAATTTAGGTATCCCAATGGCTATCTTAGGTACTTTATTTGCACCATGGAGATTAACTTCGATACAAAGGAAAAGATTATTTGATACATATTTACCGTGGGCTATTGAATCTGGTTTAAAATGTAAACCATTAATTAATGTTTATTGGGAAGAAATATTAGATAAAGATATTAATGAAATAAGAGAAGAATTAAATTTATTCCCACCATCAGATTTAAGAACCATGAGAGATGAAAGAAGACAAGCTATTAAAGAATTAAATGATAAATATAAGAAATTACATGAGGAGAATTCAAACTTCTTATAATGGAAACGTGAATATATATTTGTCTCGTATACAAAATTGTAAATAATAATAATAATAATAACAAGCTAATTATTAATCATGATATGATATATTATTTTATTATTAATAAGTTGAAGGAGTGTATAAATTATATAAGTCTATAAGTGGATGAATGTTAAATAAAGATTAGGGGAAAGGCATTAGAAGATTATAAAGAATGACTTATTGGATAGTTTTGGTTTCATAAATCTTTATTGTCATCACTATTACTACTAGTAGATCTAGAGATAATAACTTCTTCCTTTGTTTGTTGTTTTTTGTAATCATCATCATCCACATGAGTAGTACGATGAGTTAATGAAGCATCAAAATCTTCTTCTTCGATAATAGCATGTCTTTCATATTCTTTATCGAATTTATAATTACCAACTTCATCTTCAGATAATTCACCAAATGGAACCAAACCTTTAGCTCTAGCGAAATCATCTTCGAAAGCACCGTAATAATCTTTATCATCATGTAAGACTTCAATCTTGTATGGGAAGATTAGACATAAGATCCAATAAAGAACAAAAGAGATTAAGAAGGAGAAGAAAGTATCACCATAGAAGAAATTAACAATTCCAGTATTATGGAAATAATTTGGATTAACTTGCCAAGCCATCCCAGGTAGACCAGGGGTCATACCACAAATCCATGCCACAAATGCTCTCCAATTCATCCCTTTATTAAAATAATATTCACCATGAAGTTTAAATGCATCTGATACAGTATATTGTCTCTTTCTTATTAAAAAATTATCACAAATCATAACAGAAATAATTGGAGTCATCACAATACCAAATGAACCCATAACAGTTAAGAAAACGTTTGAAGTCTTATTATAAAAATTCCATGGTTGTAACGCAACAGAGATTAAAGCAGTGAAAATTGCACCTCTTGGGATATTAATATATTTTGGAGCAATACCAGCTAAATCCATACCTGATGCAAACCCAGAATTTGAAATAGTGTAAGCAATTTGTGCTAAAGTAAATGAAACACCACAGAAAAATGAACCAGCACGACCACCAGCTGTATAACTTTGTTTTAACCAAAATTCATAAATATCCATTGGTTGCCATAATTGAGTACCATATAATTTTTCAGTGGTAGAAGCACCAATGACACCAAACACTGGTACAATTGTAGTTGGAATTAATAAAGCTAAGATTGTACCTAAATAAATTGCAGTTAAAGAAGAACCAAATCTTGAATAATCACTTTGATTAACAGAACCTGGAGACACAGACCCGAACCAATATGAAACCATATAAACCCAAGCCCAAGCCTTTGTAGATCCAGTAGCAGTACTCTTAGTGGAAGTGAAAAGGTCACCTACACCACCAGCTAAATGAGTTAAATAAATAACCATTCCCATCATTGAGAAACATGTAGCAGTACATGAAGCAATTAAGATATAATTAATCTGGTATGGTTTTAAAATATAAAAGAAAACAGTAATGACATGGAATAACATAAACCCAATAATTTGTTTTGTCTCAAGGGCAATATTATCAGGTAAAGTGTTTTTCAAATGTAAATAATGATGTGACCATGAATTCAAAATCATATTAATACAAAGCCCACCTAAATAGGCATTACCAGCATAATTAACAATACTCATAAGAACTCTAATTAAGATACCAATGGTAGACCCATAAATACCAAACACAAATCTTTGAGATAAAGTATAACCGACTTTCCAATCCCAACCTGGGTAACAATTGGCTAAAGTGAAGATAATGGTGACGACATCCCCAACAATAAAAGTACCGATAGTTTCTGGATAAGATAACCCAACAGATAAAGCAGAAGCAGCAGACATCCAAGTCCCGACAGAGAAGGAAATAATCCCCCAATAACCGAAATTTGACCAAAAACCCCAAGTTTGTCTTTCTCTTGGGATTGGTAAAAGATCAGGATTTCTTAAGAAAGATAATGTTTGTCTTTCTTCCACTGGAATTTCTAATTTAGATAAAGCTTTTGAGAAAAACCCACCAATACGAGATCCACTTTTAATACTACTTGATTCAGACATAGTATAAAAGTTACTAATGTTTGTAATGTATGAAGTCTTTAGTATTTGAATATTAAATTAAATTTGAAAGTGAAATCGTAATTGGAATATAGATGAGATGAGATGAGATGAGATGAGATAAAGTTCCTTTATATATTAAATTATGGAAAGGAGAGAGATGAAATAGATGAGATATAATAAAATATATTTCGAATGGCACTCACCGATGTCAAATGTGATTAAATTATAATTAAATTTAATTCAGATAGAAGGTAACAGAATTTACTCAGTTAATGTTCAGTACTATAGACAAGTAAAGAAAAAGTTTAAACTTTAATGGAAATATTTTTATGAATCTGTGTAGTTATTAGACATTTAACATTTGACAGTACCATATTATATTATATTTCAGTTCTATTAATTACCAGTCTACACTCCTTTCAAGCAGTGGTTCTGTCACTTTTGTCGACTAAGAACAATAGAAAATGATGGTCTTCCCTTTGTTTTTTTGAGATATTTCACTTTAAGAAAATCTTGGAAAATTTTTCCAAATTTATTCATTATTGGGACATTTGAAAATATGCATTTATTGGGAGTTTTGGAATATGTAGTTAAGGGATCGGTTTGTTGAATAAGAGAGAAGTTAAAAAGTAAGTTCATAAGATCGATGAAATAAGAAGATAGTTGAAATGGATGGATTTAGTATGATCAGATTTTATAAGATATGAAATATTCAATCGAGTTAAAGGATGATGGAAATAATTGTGTAAGGCGACAGTTAACTTAATGATTGACATAAGAATCTCGGAGTAATGAATGAATGGTTGCTATTCATTCAGATCTATAGTCTTCTTTATTTTATTTGTCATTTATTATTTAAGTATTGTTTGTTGCCATGGCAACAGCGGGGGCACGTGACAGTCGGCCGAGAGAAGTTTGTGAACACCCGTACCTCTTTTTTCGGCCTCCGGGTAACAAATTTTGGATATTTCATATTTGGGTTTTTTTTGTGATCTTAAAATTCGTAATTGATTGATAAATTTTACTGTAAAGGTAATTAAGTAAGAATATATATAGTTCAATAAGACAAAAAGGGTAGAAAAGGAAAAAAATTGTCAATTGCATAAGTGACTATAGTACAAGACAATATAATGATGCAATTACAAGGGAAATTGCAAGATATCTTTGCTAGAATTCCTCTTTTAATTTCGTTTCCCACTATTATATTAACAAGTCATTACATTCTACAATATAATAATAATAATATTGATTCATTTAATAATAATATATTCCAATTTAATTCAATACTGATAAATATTTTCACATTACCTGTATTTCTCAGTTCTTCAATATCATTCATACTATATCAATTTGATATTATTCAAAAGACTAAAAAGGACCCACATTCACAATCTTTAATTTTACCAGTTTTTATATTTAATATCGTATTATTTCAATCAAATTGGTTATTAAAACATGTCTTAACTGGATGTGTCGTTTTAGTAACTTTAAGACAATTACAATATAATAATAATCAATCCAATTTTACAAATATTGCCAAGACTTTAATTCCATTATGTTTATTGGAATTTATCATTCAATATTGTCTTATTGATTCACAATATAATTTAATGATATCTTTAATTAATATCATTTCAATACTTAGAATTAGATTTAATCAAAATGTTGTTCAATTTATTGAATCAAAATCAATCTTTTCAAATAATTTAATTCAATCTATTGAAAATTGTATATTATATGTTATGCCAATAATTTCTTTAGCTGGATTATTTATTCAAACAACAATAGATCCAGAAATTAATTTACATTATTTCATGATTATTATTTTCTTAGGTTGTACTATTTTAATGACTTTATCTGTTAATGATATTGTCACAAATGATATTGAGGTAAATCAATCTAATAATGAAAAGGTATCGCATACATTAAATTGTAAATTCTTCCTTGATATTAAAAATAATGTTATATTAATCATTGGTATTATGTCTATTATATTACAATTTTTATCATTTAATTCAAATCATCATCATAAAGAACATATTAATAATAATAATTATACTAAGACAAATGATATGGTATTACAATTAGTAAACCTTTTATTTATCATAATTGCAGAATATTCAACTAGATCAGATGAAAAATTGAAATCACATTCACAATCACATAATCATTCACAAATTCAATCTGAAAATAAAACACTAAATGAATTAAAACAAAAAAATAAATCTATATTAATGCAAATTGTTACAAATAAGGATACAAGATCAATTTTTTCATTTTTACTATTAAATGCAACTTTTATGTTTGTTCAACTATTATATTCATTTAGATCAAGATCTTTAGGTTTATTATCTGATTCCCTGCATATGGCTTTAGATTGTACATCTTTATTACTTGGTCTTATTGCTCGTGTATTATCTACAACATCTATTTATCAAAATCCAGATAAATTCCCATTTAAATTAAATTATTTAGAAAGTTTAGCTGGGTTTACTAATGGTATATTATTGATTGGTATTGTGTGTGGTATCTTTGTTCAAGCTTTAGAAAGAATTATTAATCCAATTCATATTCATGGTACTAATGAATTAATTGTCGTGTCTACATTAGGGTTATTAGTTAATCTAGTTGGTCTATTCGTCTTTGAAACTGGTCACGGTAATGGTGATGGACATTCACATGATAATGATGATTCATCAAATAATGAAAATATGAAAGGTATTTTCTTACATATCTTAGCTGATACATTAGGTTCGGTAGGGGTTGTCATATCTACATTATTAATTAAATTAACGGGTTGGCATATTTTTGATCCAATTGCTTCAATTATGATCGCTACATTAATTCTTTTAAGTTCAATTCCTTTATTAAAATTAACTACAGAGACAATTTTACTAAAATTAGATACAAGAAAACATAATATGGTAAAACAAGTATTAAATCAAATTATTCAAACTCCAGGGATTACAGGTTATACTACACCAAGATTTTGGCCATATACACCAGATAAAGTTAATCATGGGCATTCGCATTCTCATGAATCACATTCTCATGAATCACATTCTCATGAATCACATTCTCATAAACATGAACATGAACATGAACATGAACATGAACATGATCATTCTTATCAAGAACATGAACATGAACATATAGATGGAAAGAAACAAATCTTGATGGGTTACATCCATATCCAATATGTTGAAGGTGAAAATTCTACAATTATTAAGAAAAGAGTTGAAAAAATCTTTGAAAATATTGGAATTAAAGCATGGATTCAAGTGGAACCTGTTAATGGTACATGTTGGTGTAGACAGGCATCAATGGCTAATCAACCAATTTCTCAAATAGTTAATAAACAATAATAAGATTTAATCTTACATATATATATATATCTTATACAGCTTTTAGTCATTTCAAAAATCATACTTTATTTGCATTACTTAAATCAATGACTGGACTAGCCAAATTATCTCTTCTCTAAATAGCCTTTTTAACCAGCCATTAGCCTCTCATTGAATTTTGTTTGGGTTCCGCCTTCCACAAAAAAAAATTTCAACATCTCCAAAAAATAATAAACTTTAAAGATATCAAAGGAAAACATTATCTACCTTTGCAACCATTTTTAACCTTCACACCCCCATAACTCAAAAAACAATCAAAACGTATAATTAACTCATTCAACATATATATTTATGTTGGAATAATAATTAAAGATTGCATATATACCCTTCATTTTTTTTTACAGTTATCTTTTGTTCAGCTATTGCAGATATTGATATCTATTTTAGAAGTCATCGCATGAGTGAAAAAAAAATACTCAATACTTTAAAGATACGTTAAAGAGAATATAGAAAACAAATTCCATAAGAATATAAAAAAACAGCTTAACAGTTTTCTGAAACTTTTCTGTTTTATAAATACACCCAGTTCATCGCATATGATGAGTAATAGTGCTACCACTATAAAAGATAATGTCAATAATGACAAATTTGTTATTTCTAAAGCTATCTCAGAATTAGAATTGCAATTACAAAATATTTTTAAGAGTAATGTGTTAAATCATGATTTCACTTTATTAAATGGGTTCTTAACTTTTACACGTTCTAAGTTAGGTAATTTTTTAAAGGTCAATTTAGATTTAATAATTAAATCTACTACAAAAAATGCTACTAATCAACCTCAATTTCAATTAGGTGTTGATAATATTATGAACTTGTTAACTTTATCTTGGGAAAAATTGTGGAATCCAATTTATAGATGGTTTCAAATATGGCATCAATCCTTGGTTTCAATCAATGATCCAAGAAAGATTAAATATCCGGAATTTAGAAGATTGAATGCACATTTGACCAAATTTAATAATGTTATAACAGATATTTATAGTAATGTCTCCAAGACATTATTAGTCACTTATAATGTTGAAAAGGTTATCCCATTTGATGCTATATTTAAAGATTTACCGGTTTTTGATCAAGTGAATGCTAACATTCAAGAACAATTGAAAGAAGCTGATTCAAGATTAGAAATAGCCAAAGATTCTACTGAACTGATTCCAGGTCTAAAATTAATTTTACATAGATGTGTCCTATATCTAGGTTGTACCCAAAAATATAAATCTATTATGACTAGAACAAATGCAAACAATTTTATTTCAGATTTTAAATTAAGTCTCCAATATATCAGTAATGCTATTAAGTTATTACCAACTTTGGGTGAATCCTTTTTTCAAAGATCTTTAGTCGAATTACAATGCAAACATGTTGGTCTGACTGTTTATGATTTATTAAGAGCCAGTTTAGCCTCTATTCCTAGTGCTCAAGCATTAAACTCATATCAATCCATTATGTTGAATCCAGAAAATCCAGTTAATAATAAGTTGAAAAACTTGATTGCTACAATTTATATTGATTCAATAAGCAATCCTGATAAGCTGGTGAACAGAGAAATTATTGAATATTTCCTATTGGCCATTATAGGTAGCAAAATTAGTCCTGCCTCTTGGGTTGACTCAAACAAAAGACATAATTTACAAGGCAGTAAAATTAGCCTAAAACAATTAGAAATGATGTTTTTTGAAAAGATTGCTACCAGATATATTAAGAATATGGAACTGATTTTGAAAAATCTGTTAACTTTATTTAGTACTTTCCAAATGCAAGTAATTCAGTGGGAAAAGACTGCAAATGTGAGAAATATTGAATTAACCAGATTGGAAAACTATGATATATCATTATTAAAGTTTATCTTCAAGTATATTGGTATTGTGATTGACAAAGTCATTTTGAAAGGCTGGGATAAAGAATTAAGCTCGTTTGAGTATTTAGGTATGGTTAAGATAATTTTCTTATGGTTACAAACAAATAAGTTTGCTTTAGAATATTCACAATCAGACCCATTATTTAATCAAAAATTAGCACTTTTACTAAACTCCATTATTCAATCAAGAATTACTAAAAACGTTTTATTTAAGGATGAAAACATCTTAATTAAAAGAAGCTATATTTTTGAAGAAGAAATTATGTTAAGAGGTTTCACTTGTATTACAATTCCTAAATTTGTTGGTACAAATGATGAAGATATCTACAGATCCGATGCAACAGTGGAAAGATTTTACGGTATTGTCCCAGGCGGTGAGAAATTAACTACTAAAGCAGAAAATTACATTCGTTTAGAATCAATTGTAATTCTTGGTAAACAGTTCATGAAATATAATAAATGTGATATTACTTTAAATAAAGAGACTGGTCAATATATTATCCCAGTTGGGTTGATTCAAAAGATTGGTGTTAAAACTGCTCCCAAAAGCATCATTACTTTGGAAAAAGCTAATCCTAAAAGAGGTGTACTGAAATTAATTAAGAAGAAGACCAAGGTATTGGGTAAAGAGATGGAAGGAGATGATTCTGCTCTTTCTTTCGATGAAATTGAGGCAAAGTTAAGAGAAAATCAACAAAGACAAAGTGCAGAGTGGGGTTATAGTGGTTCATCCGTTGTTGCTCCATCTAGTATCAATGTTAAACCAAGTTTTGATATGACTCCATCTGCGGTTTCTGGTAAAGATGAATCCAAAACACCATCTCCAGTTAACACTTCTAAAAAAATTAAAATTGTAAGAAATAATATAAATAGCAATGAGGCCAATGACTCTCAATTAATGGAACCAAAACAGGGTGCTCCTATTGAGCAGCCATTTCAAAAATTATCTATTGCGGATTCTACTAATAAGAACTCTTTGTCTGAAGAAGAAAACATTCCAGATCAATTGACATTTAATTATGATACTAATCTTGCATTTTCGTCTTATCCCTCAGATATGGCTTCAAATGCTACTCCATTTGCAGGATACTCTGACAGACCATTCCCAGATCAACCATTCTATCCGATGTCTAGTAATTCTCAAAATTTGTACTCAAAAAATTTAGCCTATCCAATGGCCAGTCCTGTTAATCCTTCTCAATATGCTATGCCACCTTCAATTCCATACCCGTTACCTGGTTATCAACATCAACCACAAGTGTTTTATTCCAACGCTGGACCACAGTTAAGATCTCAATATTGGAATAACAGCAACAATTCTATCAATAATGATGAATCTAATTTCCTTCCAAACGTGATGTCTAATTCAAATCAATTTATGTCACAAGGTTATCAACCTTATCCTCCAACTACTTCATAGAGAAAATGATTATATCATTTCTGAAAGAAATACGAAAGGTGTTTGATTAAACAAATATATTGGGACATGGGTCTATTTTATATAATATATGTAAAAGATATAGATGGGATGTCTCTTCGAGACACGTTTTATACGCCATCACTTTAACTACAAATGTCTTAAATTTTTGAGTAATGATACATGTTTTAATCGTCTTGTTTAACAGTCTTCTTATTACTTATTGGATCAACAAATACCTCTACTGGTTTGATAACTAATTCTTTTCTTTTAAGTTTAAATTTAGTTTCTGTTGTGCTTGGAGAAGGCAGTTTATCTTGTAATTCATTTTTCACAATAAATGTCTTTATATTTTCATCTGTTACGTCAGAAGGTTTGTCAAGTATAACCTCTTCGGATACAGGAGGCACGGGAATTTGTTCAGGTATAACTTCTTCGTCTGTCTTATTAGAATCTTCTTCTGCTTTTCCTTTCTTTGTAAAAGGGCCACTTGTTTCGTCAACTTTGGCTTCACCCTCTTTGATCTTTGTTTTTCTAGGCTTTTTTACACTAGTTTTAACAGTATCTGTGTCACTACCACTACCACTACGTTTCTTCATAGCTTTACGTTTCGCTTCCCGAGTATTAATCTTGATTTCTTGCAATTTAGCCTTTCTTAGTCTTTCATCGGTAACAAAATCAGGTCTTAATATACTGTAACAACACTCTAAATTTAATCTTTCACAATTAAAACATTTAGGCTTTTCCTCTGTACACTTCTTCTTTCTTAATCTACAAATCCAACAACCAGTTCTTGATCTTGTAGCACCACCGATTGGTTTTTCTTTCTTAGGTTTCTTTGATGTAAGTTCCTCATCAGTACCATTTGGATCAATCTCTTCATTGGAATTAGTTTCTTCTATCTTAGGTTTTCTACCACGTCCAACTTTAGGAGGACGTCCTTTTCTTTTCTTTGTTGTAGGTTTCTTAACCTTTTTATTTTCACGCAATTTGGATTTATCTTCTAATTCCGATTTAACTGTATCTACATGAGGATTTTTAAGTATTCTTCTACCGTTTTTATTCCATGTAACATTTCTATCTTCTGGTGGTATAATTTCCATTGATAATCTTCGTAGCGCTGGATTTGATAATGTTCTCTCACGATTTGTTTTAGATACATTCTGACAGGTGAAATTATCTTTTTCATCCTCAGTTTCATCACCACTTGAGCTATCACTTGATATAGCTGAATGATTAATTAGCTTATTATTCAATGGGTCCTCTCTTTGATGAATTCTTAAGATTGGTCTATTATGAGATTTTAATGCAGAAGAAAATGAAGATGAATGTGGTCTACTTTTATTTGTTGGTACAAATAAATTATTATTACCGTTTGTTATTACACCAGGATTATTCATAATGGAGTATTTGTTCCCGGATGCAGATGGTGGGTTAGAATTTGGATTACTGGAAAAAGGAATTGAAAACGACGATGATCTTCTGTCATTGACTTTAAATGGTGATGATCTTAATGTAGATAAAACAGCTGCAGCAGTATCTAATAAGACATTTTCTACCTTTTTAGGCTTGAGTTTTTCTTTTGAGCTTATTATGGGTACAGTCTTTGGATTTTTCAAGATTCTTTGTCTTAATTCAGCAAATCTAGAATTAACGTCCTCTTTGGAAACTACTGGAACATCATTATCATTATTAATAAATTCGGAATCAGCTGATGAAGATGAAGAGGGTAAAGATGATGCCGCAAGTGATGCAGAAGAAATTATATCTAATCCATGTTCATCTCTTGATATCCTTCTATTATCAAGATTATTAAATATATCGGCCGTATCAGTGTTAGTTTGTATTGTTGGAGCATTTTCTGGTGGAGTTATTTCTATCTTATCCACTGGAGAAGCACTTAAACCTCTTGCATTACTTACAGTTGACGCAATTGCACTTATTGTGTTTAAGACATCACTTTTCATTAAATTATCATTACCTAGTGTGTTTAAAGGTTTTGGAAATATATTAGTGTTAAAGATTGGATTTTGGGAATTGTTCCATGTATATGTTGTATCCTTTTCTTTCTCATCATTATTATCATCATCACTAGTGTTTGGAATTGTGGCTGTCGTTGTCGTCGTCGGCGTGGTTAACATTTTTTTATGTTTGGAAGAAGACTCAACCTTATCTGTTGTTTTATTTAGTGATTCATTATTAGATTTAGTTAACGGTATTTTATCTTCCGATTCACCAGACGTTAATATAAGAGCAGGAGGCATGGAAATTTGATTTTTATTTATATGTAATTGTTGTGGATTCAAACTAGGGTGTGGATGATCGTTAGTAGGATACAATGGGGTAGGAGACGTGAATGATGAGGATGTTGCCGTTGAAGATGGGTTAATATCGATAGTTGTTGTCTTTAATGAATCCTTGGAATGTGTTCTATCATTATTTAAATTAATTTCAATGTTTTCATTATTATTACTTTTATTAAAACGATTTTTACCGCCGTCAAAATTTTGGAAATTCTTGGTTGTGAACGGAGATTGAATGGTATGTGAGGACGAGTGGGTTGACGTAGAAGAAGATGTGCAAGCCGATGAGGGTAAAACTATAACGTTATCTATTCCAACATTTGTGGTTGCTTGTTCCTCATTATCTGTGCTAACACTTTGTGCTTCTTGTTGTTGCTGTTGTTTAGTATGTTTGATCTTGCCGCTGGAAGATAGCAATGAAATCTGACTGGTTTCACGTTCTCCATCCTTTATGATCATTTCCTCCATTTCATTATTTGATTGAACAGCGAAAACTTTGTTATCATTATTGTTATTAATGGTTTTCTTATCTGAATCATATAATTTTTGACAATGTGGTAATAATGAAATCAACCTACCACTTTCCCTTTTTATCTTAACTATGGATTTTTTAGAAAGTTGATTGTCTTTATCTACTTCATGTTGTTTATCCTTATTATTTATATCATCCGTTTTGAAAACATTATCTAAATCCATTTGTAATGGAGGTAAAAGGTATGTATTCTTGGATCCAGTTCTACTTTGAGTAGTTTGTTTTCGAACACGATTGGTTTTATTTAACCTTGTTGTGGATTTTGATTTCATCTTTGATACAATGGGATAGTCTATAATGACACTATTCGTATCTTGCTTGGGTATATCTATTGGTGTTGGTGTATTATTTGGGACAGTAACCAATGGTGTATGATTACTATCATCAATAGGTAAACTATTATAACTTTGTTCAAACTGTGAATTCATTAATTGATTTTGACTAGAACTAACTCTATTGAATTGAATTTCACTATTTGATCTTTTGAAATTATTATTTCTAATTGATTCAATCATTTTCTTGTTGCTTGCCTTACCATCTCCATGATTTAGTTCTTGTTCTTCTTTCATATTGGATTTCGGGATAGAAAAAAGTTTGAGTTCCCTTCTTTCTTCCGATTATGAAATATGATATATATATAGATATATATATAAGTGTGAATGTATATATATAACCTAATGTGTCAATCTATTTATTCAAATGGTTTCTATACTCCAATGAAAACTTCTTCTATGGAGAGTATTTTCAAAAGCGGCAAAAAACAAAATATGTAATTATACTTTTTTTTAAACGCCGAGGTCCAAAGGATTCTGCAAAGGTTATAATATATGAAGTACCAAAGGTAAGTAAGTGCCAGTTATAATGTTTGTGGAATATTTTAATAGTCTTTCCTTGTGTTTAACAATACAGTGTTGTTGTTTGTTTTGTTTTGTCTTTGTTTTGTTTTGTTAATTAAAACTAGATTCACTTCAAATGTAAATAACCGCCCAGGGGAGAAGTGGGGTAAACGTGTCTGAGTATCTTGATAACTAAAAAAACAGGTAGAACAGTTAAATAATGTCACCCTAGTCTATCTATATGTAAGTATACAAAGTATATATATGTAATGTATCAGTGTCTTATCTATATATTATCCCGCAGTTGTTTGTTCTGTATCTTCTGTTAATTTGTTGTGGTTAACTTTCATTTCTCCTTGCACTGTTTTTTCTCTTGGTTTTACTTTTTATTTTTGATTTCATTTTTGATTTTAACAGTAAAGCATTTACCCGGACCCCGCGCCGTCCCTTTAAAACATGCCGAGTTTTTCCCAATTCAATATTCAATTTAAGCAAGGGCTTAAATTTTTCAGGTAGTGTTTATGGTGTATTTTCTTCCATTGTTAAAGTTTAATACTAGAAATTAGCCCATTTGAGGAAACATAGAAAACAAAAGTCTGTAAGGAACAATTTCCATATATTGAAATTTTCTAATTAGCAAAATATATCCAGAAAGAAAATTAAAATAAAAAAAAAATAATAACATAACAAACGTTTAAAATAGGTAGTAGTGAACACAAACAATCACAAATTAAATAATAAATCAAGTTATTCTTATACTATATCATATTTATAGAGTTATATCATTCCTCGCATTCCATTCATTTTTACAATCACAATAAGATATAATATTGAAAACTTAATAAATTATTGTTACACGTCAAAGAATATCTTATAATAATATTGTTTTTTGTTTGCTCCATAAAGAATGATAACAGAAGATCTTTATAATCAAATGAATGTGTTAAATCATCATGATGATAAATTTACAATTACTTCTGAATCAAATAATACAAAATTATTAAATTTAAATACGCCGAGATTAGAATCAAGTAATTTAAATAATAATTCTTCATTATCTGTATCAATCTCCTCTACAAACTTAGAAAGTAATGATGATGATGATGATGATGATGATGATGACATTGGACCATTGGATAATAATACTACGCATTCAAGTAAACATGTTTGGAATTCACTAACCATGAATCCAAATGTTGAAACAAATAATGATGATCTGAAAAGTATTAATAGTCACGAATTAATTCATACAGATTCGTATATTCATGATGAAGATGATCAAATATTGTTAAATACTACAGTGTCAAGAAATCATTCACTCATATCTCAACATAATAAAGATAAAAGAAACAATTCAAATCAAACTAGCATACACAATAATAATATCAACAATAATAATAATAATAATAATCACAGTATATTAAAGAAAACAAATACACATGATTCACATAGAACTAATAATATTCCATTCCATTCCAAGAAACATTCTACTATTTTACCATTAGATGAAAATAAATTGAAAAGATTATCTGTACAAGAAGAACCAAACCTTTTAAATAAGACTATATCAAATAGATCATCAATTCATACATTAAATAATATTGGTATTTCAACTAATATTAAAAATCCACAAGTTGGGTTGAAAAAATCAGATACTGCTACAAAGGAGGTACAAAAGATGAGATTATCATTATTAAAGAAAAAAGAAATGAAAAGAAAAAGGAAAACATTTCCTATTGATGATGATAGAGTATTAATTGGTAATAAAGTTAGTGAAGGGCATGTCAATTTTACTATTGCATATGATATGTTAACAGGGATTAGAGTCTCTGTATCACATTGTTCAGGTAAGATGAAACCACTTATAAAGGAAGATTTTAAATCAACCAAAAAACTAGCATTTGATTTTCATGGGAATGAATCAACACCGTCTTCACAATATGCATTTAAATTTAAAGATTATTCACCAGAAGTATTTAGAGAATTACGTGCATCATTTGGCTTAGATCCAGCAGAATATCTAATGTCCCTAACTTCTAAATATATTCTTAGTGAATTAAATTCACCAGGGAAAAGTGGATCTTTTTTCTATTATTCACGAGATTATAAATATATTATTAAGACCATACATCATTCTGAACATTTACATTTAAGAAAACATTTAAAAGAATATTATAATCATGTTAAAAAGAATCCAAATACATTATTATGTCAGTATTATGGGTTACATAGAATTAAGATGCCAATGTCATTTCAACATAAAGTTAAACATAGAAAGATTTATTTCCTTGTAATGAATAATTTATTCCCACCCTTCTTAGAGATTCAAAAGACTTTTGATATTAAAGGTTCTACATGGGGGAGAATTACAAATGTATCACCAGAAGAACAAGAAGAACTAGATAAAATTCAAAATGGCGATGGTGATGATGAATCAAGTATAATAAGATCTAAACCTGTATTAAAGGATTTAAATTGGTTAGATGGTAATGAAAGAATCAAATTTGGTCCAATAAAGAAAAGAGAATTTTTGAAACAATTAAGAACTGATGTTAATCTTCTGGCAAGATTAAATATTATGGATTATTCTTTATTATTAGGTATACATGATACAACAAAAATGATACCCATGGGTGATAATGATGAGATTAATAATAATGAACAAGATGATAATAATGAAAAGACAAATCAAATTGGTAATAGCATATTTAACCATTATTTTAAACAAGATGACGGTGGTATTAGATCATCAGATCAATTTGATCAAGATGGTGAAATAATTTATTTCATTGGTATCATTGACTGTTTAACAAATTATTCATTATTGAAAAAATGTGAAACTTTTTGGAGAAGTTTAAGTCATGATACAAAACTTGTAAGTGCTATACCACCAAGAGACTATGGTAATAGATTTTATAAATTTATTGAAGATTCAATTGATCCATTACCAAAGGAAGATTTTAAAGATAATCCAAAAAAAAATAATGAGAAAGTTAAAAGAAAATTTAATAAATATCATGATTAGATGTTATTATTGTTGTTGTTTTACATTAGTACTACCTCATTTAATCCATTTTAGAAGATTCTTATGTATTTGTTTTAAAGCATAGAACTATATATATGTATATGTATGTATAATTCGATTAAAAACACTATATTTATGAGCCCTGTCTTTTTACCTCGATCAAATATGGATTTGATATAAATCCATATTTGATCGAGGCTGATATTTGAAATTTTGAAAAGTTAATTTTTGTTTTACAAATCTGATGCAAATATTAAAAGAAGACACCATACACAGAATCATATAAGTCAGCTCTTCAAAGCTAGAGTTTTTAGTCGTATCTGAAGAAGCACTCCCATACACAGCCACTCTCGTTCAATGTCTCAACAGTATTATCAACAAGGTCCACCACAAGGTCCACCACCACAAGCTTATTACCAACAAGGGACATCACAACCTCAAGGTTATTATCAACAAGGTCCTCCACCACAAGGTTATTACCAACAACAACAACAACCAGTCTATGTTCAACAAGCTCCACCACAAAAGGATGATGGGGACTGTTGTGGTACTTGTTTCAAAGCAATGTTATGTTGTTGTCTTTTCGAATTATGTTGTACAGATTAATCAAATTAAATTTTGATCCGGCTAAATTTTAAATTTATGGTCCATCCGTGATTATAATTGTATAATATATATCTATATAGAAAGTATAGACATTTAAATAAGTAATAAATAATCTTATTCCAAAAATCAATCAAAAATTTAATGTTTTGAGAGAAAAATTCAAATTACCTTAAAATAGTGAAATTATTTCAAAATAAATCAAACTGAGCTTAGCCATGATTTCTCAAAAGTTTTATTACTTCAATGCGTACTTTCCATGGCATACTATCATTTAAATCTCATTTTATGGCTTAATTCACAATCTAAACGCTTCAAATCTATTTTTATAAAATGAGATTTAAAATATGACAAAAAATTGAAAATGCTCGTGTAGCTCAGTGGTTAGAGCTTCGTGCTTATAGTAATTTTAATTTTAAAAATTTCTGTACAGAAGTGAATTTGATCATTTCACAAGAAAAGCAACGCGACCGTCGTGGGTTCAAACCCCACCTCGAGCACTTTCCCTATTTTTTGGCAATTTTTTTTTGACGTGTACTAAATAATACACCGTTCATGGTGATCTCAGGTTCGACTAGCAGAATGAAAAAATATATACAGTGAAGGAATTGTTAATTTAAAGATCAGACGTATCGATTAGATGCGATGAGCAAGGTGTTTCAAGCTTAATAAGACAATATAACAATTGAAAACAAGGCAATATGGCTGGTAAGAAAAACAAAGGTAATAAGAACGATAATTCAAATGGTTCCAAGAAACAAGAAGTAGACGTGGAAGACCGTTTACAAGCAGTTGTCTTGACAGATTCTTTTGAAACTAGATTTATGCCATTAACTGCCGTGAAACCAAGATGTCTTTTGCCATTAGCTAATGTCCCATTAATTGAATATACTTTAGAATTTTTGGCTAAAGCAGGTGTTAGTGAGGTTTATTTAATCTGTTCATCTCATGCTAATTTAGTCGATGAATATATTGAAAATTCTAAATGGAGTTTACCATGGTCTCCATTTAAAGTGGTCACTATTATGTCTCCAGAGGCTAGATCTGTCGGTGATGTTATGAGAGACTTGGATAATAGAGGTATGATCACTGGTGATTTCATCTTAATTAGTGGTGATGTGGTCACTAATGTTGATTTCAATAAGATGCTTGAATTCCATAGAAAGATGCATGCTCAAGATAAAGATCATATTGCTACCATGTGTCTAAGTAAAGCTAGTCAATATTATAAGACAAGAACTTATGAACCTGCTGCATTTATTTTAGAAAAGGGTAATAATAGATGTATTTATTATCAAGATTTACCATTAGTGAGTTCCAAAGAAAAACCTTCGGTGGAAATTGATCCAGAATTATTAGAAGGTGTTGACGAATTTGTGATAAGAAATGATTTAATTGATTGTAGAATTGATATTTGTACTCCCCATGTCCCACCAATCTTTCAAGAAAATTTTGATTATCAATTATTAAGAACAGATTTTGTAAAAGGTGTTATTTCAAGTGATATCTTAGGTAAACATATTTATGCTTATATTACTGATGAATATGCTGTTCGTGTAGAAAGTTGGCAATCATATGATACCACATCTCAAGATTTTGTGGGGAGATGGTGTTATCCAATGGTTTTAGAATCAAATATGCAAGATAATCAAACTTACTCCTATGAATCTGGTCATATTTATAAAGAAAGTAACGTTGTGTTAGCTCAATCTTGTAAGATTGGTAAATGTACTGCTATTGGTTCTAATACTAGAATTGGTGAAGGTACTATTATTGAAAATTCTATTATTGGTAGAAATTGTCAAATTGGTGAAAACATTGTCATTAAAGATAGTTATATTTGGGATAATGCTGTGATAGGTAATAATAACATTATAAGTCACTCTATTGTGGCATCAAATGCTAAATTAGGTTCTAATGTGGAATTAGAAGACGGTTGTATCATTGGGTTTAATGTTATTCTTGATGATTCAGTGACTATTCCAAAGGGCACCAAGATTTCTGCTAAAGAAATTCAATCCATTGAATTAGCAACATTTGGTGTTGATTCTAGTGATACCATTGAAAGTAGTGACACCGAATATGAAACACAATCCTCTACCGCCACTGAACATAAATTCTCATCCACTACTAATCTTGTCGGTAATAAAGGTGTTGGTTTTGTCTATGATAGTGATTTCTCTGATGATGAAGATGATATTGTAAGTGGTCCATACAAGGTATCTAATTCTTTAGCTCATCAAATTGAAGATTTATATCTAAGTGATGCCTCCATATCGTCCACTAAAAAGAGAACTAAGAAGAAGAGAACCATGTCTGCAAGTAGTATGTACACTGATAGAGAAGACATTGGTAGTGAATCATCGTCTGACGAAGAAGAAGATTTTGCCGTTGAAGGTCTTGCCACTATCGAAAGAGCTGTGGAAAATAACCATGATTTAGATACTGCTATGCTAGAATTAAACACTTTAAGAATGAGTATGAACGTTTCATACCATGAAGTTAGAATTGCTACTATTACTGCTTTGGTAAGAAGAGTTTACCATTTCATTGCCACTCAAACATTAGGTCCAAAAGATGCAGTTACTAAAGTGTTTACTCAATGGGGTCCATTATTTAAGAGACAAGCATTTGATGAAGAAGAATATGTTGATTTGATGAATATTCTGATGGATACTATTGTAAATGAAAATTTTGAAAGACATGATCTAATATTATTTGTGGCTCTTAATACATTATACGATGATGATGTCTTAGAAGAAGATGCCATTTACAAATGGTGGGATACCATTTCTAATGATCCAAAATACGATGAAATTAAGAACTTAACTGCTAAATGGGTCGAATGGTTAAGAACCGCCGATGAAGAATCCTCTTCTGAAGAAGAAGACGAATAAACACAATCATAGATAGAAGCATTATTAATATTATGTATATATACAGCAATAATAACAATTATTATTAACCATAACATTTTTTTAACTACTTTGTCTTCGTCTCAGCATGTCTTTAATGATGTTAACATAATAATGTTAGATGTTTACCCGGCCGAAATTCTAAAAATGCTTGAATGTACAAAAAATATACCCACATTTTGAAACAGAAGAAAAAAATAAAACAGTAAAACCAGAGACGGCTTACTGTGATAAGTTGAAATTAACGATAGAAACAAACATATAAGGTTATCTTCTTCCTCGAGAGACATTGTCGATAAACGAAAGAAGCAGGTACTTATATTCTACACACTATTCCATTATTTGTTTTTGCTCTGTTAAAGCTATCTTTCACGAAATTTTTTTATTAAAGAAAGAAGGTTTCCCCCCACAAAAACTCAAATTGATAAATAAAAGATAAATCCAGATTTTTCAAGAGAATCTGTTTAAGAATCTTTACTATCTTATCCCATTATAAATATTAAACTCTAACTCGGTTACAGAAAACATAAATTAAATATATTATAACCTCAAAAAAAAAATGCAAACTTTAAAATGTGTTGTTGTTGGTGATGGTGCTGTTGGTAAGACTTGTTTATTAATATCATATACCACAAACCAATTCCCAGCTGATTATGTTCCAACAGTTTTTGATAACTATGCTGTGACAGTTATGATTGGTGATGAACCATACACTTTAGGTTTATTCGATACCGCAGGTCAAGAAGATTATGATAGATTAAGACCCCTTTCGTATCCATCTACTGATGTATTCTTAGTTTGTTTCAGTGTTATTTCTCCACCATCTTTTGAAAATGTTAAAGAAAAATGGTTTCCAGAAGTACATCATCATTGTCCCGGTGTACCATGTTTAGTTGTAGGTACACAAATTGATTTAAGAGATGATAAAGTTATAATTGAAAAATTACAAAGACAAAGATTACGTCCGATTACTCAAGAACAAGGTCAAAGATTAGCTAGAGAGCTTAGAGCTGTTAAATATGTTGAGTGTTCTGCTTTAACTCAACGTGGGTTGAAAAATGTTTTTGATGAAGCCATTGTGGCTGCTTTAGAACCACCAGTCATTAAGAAGAGTAAGAAATGTACTATCTTATAAATAAATAAAAAAAAAAAATAAGTGATGAAATTTGGAAATGTTATTATTATTTAGTGTCTATCTTTTTTTTTTATAAAATAAAACACAATCGTATTCTTATTATTATTATTATTATTATTATTATATCTCTATGTACTTTATTACCTTTATCTCTTTTCTATTAAATAATATAACATTGATATTTTCTATATTTGGCCTTGTTGTTTTTTTTAAACTCAAGAAAGTTATGATGAAGTCAATCAATGATGGAGATTTATATCACTCTTTATGAAGAGACTTACACGTATATGGACTTATCAATTGATTAGAATAACCCATTGTCCATAGTAAAATTGCTATATAACTTGAACGAAATTTTGAAATATTGAAATTTGAACAGCACGAAAGAATTTCAAGAAAAACAGAAAAATAAAACACTGAAAAATTTATTAAAATAATTGAATTCGTTACAAGCTAATAGTAACATAATTTAATAAAACAAACCAAGTAGAATATAACGAGACAATGGCTCAAGTTTATAGCAATACCGGTTCTAATACCTTATTTTTAGGTGGTGAAAAGGTCAGTGGTGATGATATTCGTAATCAAAATGTTTTAGCTGCCATGGCAGTGGCTAATGTGGTTAAATCATCATTAGGTCCAGTTGGGTTAGATAAGATGTTAGTGGATGATATTGGTGATTTTACAGTGACTAATGATGGTGCTACAATTTTATCTTTACTAGATGTTCAACATCCAGCTGGTAAAATTTTAGTTGAATTAGCCCAACAACAAGATCGTGAAATTGGTGATGGTACTACTAGTGTTGTGATTATTGCCTCCGAATTATTGAAAAGAGCTAATGAATTAGTTAAGAATAAGATTCATCCAACTACTATTATTACTGGTTATAGAGTGGCTTTAAGAGAAGCTATTCGTTTCATTAATGAAGTTATGTCATTAGATGTGGAAGCCTTAGGTAAAGAAACTTTAGTGAATATTGCTAAGACTTCAATGTCATCTAAAATTATTGGTGCTGATTCTGATTTTTTCAGTAATATGGTTGTTGATTCTTTATTAGCTGTTAAGACTACTAACTCTAAGGGTGAAGTTAAATATCCAGTGAAAGCTGTTAATATGTTAAAGGCTCATGGTAAATCTGCTAGAGAATCTATCTTAGTACAAGGTTATGCTTTAAATTGTACTGTAGCATCTCAAGCTATGCCAAAGGAAATTAAAGGTGGTAATGTTAAAATTGCATGCCTTGATTTAAATTTACAAAAGGCACGTATGGCTATGGGTGTTCAAATTAATATTGATGACCCAGAACAATTAGAACAAATTCGTAAACGTGAATATGATATTGTTCTTGATAGAGTTCAAAAGATTATTGATTCTGGTGCTCAAGTGGTATTAACTACAAAGGGTATTGATGATTTATGTTTAAAAGAATTTGTTGAAGCTAAAGTTATGGCTGTGAGACGTTGTAAAAAGGAAGATTTAAGAAGAATTGCACGTGCCACTGGTGCCACTTTAGTTGGATCAATGTCTAATTTAGAAGGTGATGAAACATTTGAATCAAGTTATTTAGGTACATGTGAAGTAGTTGTTCAAACTAAATTTTCTGATGATGAATGTATTTTGATTAAGGGCACTTCAAGACATTCGTCTTCATCAATTATTTTACGTGGTCCAAATGATTATTCATTAGATGAAATGGAAAGATCTATGCATGATTCTTTATGTGTTGTGAAAAGAACTTTAGAGAGTGGTAATATTGTTCCAGGTGGTGGCTGTGTGGAAAGTGCATTAAATATATATTTAGATAATTTTGCCACTACAGTTGGATCTCGTGAACAATTAGCCATTGCTGAATTTGCTTCTGCATTATTAGTGATTCCAAAGACTCTTGCTGTTAATGCAGCTAAGGATTCAAGTGAATTAATTGCAAAACTTAGATCATATCATGCTGCTGCACAATCTGCCAAACCAGATGATACAAAGAGAAGAGCTTATAAGAATTATGGGTTAGATTTAATTAAAGGTAAGATTGTGGATGAAGTTAGTGCTGGTGTTTTAGAACCTACAGTGTCCAAGATCAAATCTTTAAAATCTGCATTAGAAGCCTGCATTGCCATCTTAAGAATTGACACAATGATTACTGTAGATCCAGAACCACCAAAGGAAGACCCTCACGGTCATTAATCGGATTAAAATGGAAAAAAAAAAGATTTCAATCAAACTGTGTATATCTTATCTACCTTATATAATCACACTACGCTTAATAATACAATAATATGTAAAATATCTACTAGGTTTCTGTGAGGAGGTCTGTTCCTGAAATTTATTCAATCAAGAGCTGTCAGGATCCTCCATTCTTTGTCAGGGTTCCAGTGGCTAGCCCAATTGAAGCTTCTATCAAGTAAGATTGACTTGTCAAAAGCGCATCCACGGAATAAACCGATTAATATCCACGGAGGCATCTCTCCTGCAAGGGGAAACTTTAGGCATTTTACTATGTAATTTAATTATATTAAACTTTTTTAAAAATGGTTTTCCCACCACAAAAACGTGGTTATAACAATACAAGGAACGTTTCAACAATAAAACGCCGACATCAACATGAAAGCCACATAAACAATAGAAACACATACAAAAAATCGGACCCTCCCAGCACTAACCCATACACCACCGCATTAAGGACCTGATTTTGTATCGGAGCTTCAATAGAAGTGGGGGCAAAATATGTCGGCTACACATTGTTCTATTGTTGCAACCTGCGTTGGTTCCCTATTGTCTGTTACGGAACTCGTCTGCGGGTTTCTCGAGAAAGCCAACAAAAAAAAGCGGTGTTCAACGGAAAACTCAATGGAAAGTATTACCTATGAAAAATTTCGTCGACCCGTTGATCTAACTTCTTTGAATCATACATTATTCATACATTACTCACTAAGATGGCAGGCGAGCTTTGGGCAAGCAGAAGCTTTGTGAAAAAAAATCAAAATAAAAAAAAATTTTCTTTAAGAGAGGAGATATAGCCTTGGCATCGATTTGTTTACTGTTGTGAAATTAAAAAAGGATAAACCCGTATTATATTTATAGATTCATAGAAATTATAGTTCATGAAGTTGCCTGTAAGATATGGAGAATCATAATATTAACTCAATTAGTGATACTCAGATTGCAACCAATAATAATAATAATAATAAGAATAATAAGAAGATTAATATGTCAGATACGTCAGTGATAGCTGAAAGTACAACTTCAACAACAAATATAAATAAATCATATCCAAAGATGAACACTTTAGTGTTTGATAGTAAAATAACTAATGGGATGAATAGTGGGAATTCTACGCCCACAACAAAAGAGATCCCACATTTTGATAATACAATAAATACTACAAATCAAGCAGATGGTGGTAATTCAAAGATACGTATAAAGGAGAAATATGTGGAATTAATTGAATTAGATGGGAAAAAGGTCTCAAAGACCTCAAAGGGTAAGCGGAAGTTTCATTCTAAATCTAAGACAGGTTGTTTAAATTGTAAAAGAAGAAGAGTTAAATGTGATGAAGGTAAACCAACTTGTAGAAAATGTAATAATTTAAAATTAGAATGTGTCTATGCTGCTACACCTGCGAACAATAATGATTCTTCTAATAATAACACACCAGAACCTTCTGAGACTAAGATCAAATTGGAAAATACAAATAATGATAACAATAATAGTAGTATAACCGCTGATGATCGTAGTAATTCATCTACATCATTAAATTCTTTATCCACACAAAAGAAAATGACTAAAAAAAGAGTTAAGACTGTGGTTAAATATATTACAAGGAAAGCAGATGGTACCGTGGAAGTATCTGATAAATTTGATGATACTAAAAACAAGAAAAATAACATCGCTAATACAAGAAAGTCTGTAAAGAAACAACCACAACAATTTCAACAACCTCCACAACAACCTCCACAACAACTTCCTATGGGTAATAACAACATACTACTGCAACAACAACAACAACAACAACAACAACAACAACAAAATTATTTAAATAAAATAAAGACTGAACCTACAAACAATGAAGCTCTCGTGAACAATCATAATCCAAATCTAAATCCAAATATGAATAATAATCCATTAACAGATTTTATTCAAAACAAAATGGGTGGGAATTTACCCATTGATTTAAGTAATAACAATGTTATGGCTGGTTTATCTACTTTACAAAATTTATTAGCTAAACCAAATGGGAATAATACTGAGGCATCAGCTGATAGTACAGCTAACAACCGTCCTTTACATCCTTTATTAGCCGCCGCAGCTGCTTATTTAAGTAAGAATAGTAATAATAATCTGTCAAATATGATTAGTGGTATGGGTGGTAATGCCCCAACAAATCCAACTGGTAATTCATTGACAAGTAATTTTAATGCTAATCTAGTATCAAATTTATTAGGTGGTAATGTTAATGCATTACAACAATTACAAAGTAATATGCCAACAAATAATGATATACGGAAGGATTTAACTACTACAAATCATTTAGGTGCAAATAATCCAAATGCTCCAGTGAATCCAACTAGTAATAACCCACCAAATAATAATAATAATAATAATAATAATAATAATAATAATAATAATACCAGTAATAACCAATTTGGTATGAATTTTAATGGTCATGATCCAAATAATAATGGGAATATACCTACTGGTGTGCCAAATATACCTGCTATTACTAATTCTTTAGTGGCTAATCTACAAAATATGACAAATAATAATGATAATAGTGGATCTGGCAACAGTGGTATGAATAACACTCCAAATCATAAAAATGCTAAACAACAATTACAATATCATTTAAATCAACAATTACAATTACAACAGCATCAACAAATTCAATTACAACAAAATCAACAATATCATGTTCAACAACAACAACAATTACAAAATCAACAACAACAATTTTTAGAACAATTATTAGATCAAGATTTAACACAACAAACACAATCTACTGTTGATCAATCTGTTTTACTTTCATCACAATTGCAACAACAACAAGCACAAATGCAATTATCAATGAGTCCCTTACCATTTGGTGATGATACATTGGGATCTTTCAATAGATTTACACAACCATCCGTACAAACTCAACATATACCTCAACCTCAAAATGTTAATAACCATAACTTTAACCCTGAAAATAATAATAACAATAACGCAAACATAAATAATAACGATAATATTCAAATGAACAATAATAACCCAACTGCACAACAAAATGGGTTACCAAATTTACTAAGAAGTCAAAGTAATGGGTTCCCTACAGCTGGGATTGGTGGTATTGTATATGATTATCAAGAATTATTAGGGATCAAATTGAACAATGGCAGCAGTGATAGAAGAGCATCCAAGATAAGTAATGCACAAGAAGCTCTGGCTAATATGCAAGAGGAAACTGAAAGAAGTTCAAGAAAGGATAACTCCAATGTGGATAGTACCAGCAATACAAATAGTGGGAATGATAATGAAACTTCCAATGTTAATGCTACTGCTAATAACAATATGTTAAACACTGATACTAATGATGCTTCAAACGCGTTAGAAAGATCGATTAATTCCCCAATGTTACAAAATAATGTTCAAACTGCTGGATCATTATTATCACAAATGACTAGTACTTCTTTAGCATCCGCGTTATCACCACCTGCTATCTTAGCTACAAGAAATATTGCTGACCAGAACCACGCTGATAGAGAAACCAAATCTCAAGCGAAGAAGGAAGAAGTAACTGGTATTCCTAAGTTATTATCCCTTTCTACAAAGGCAAATTTAAACCTTGTTGATATGAAATTGTTCCATCATTATTGTACTAATGTCTGTTATACAATTAGTTCTGCTCAAGTATCTGTCACTGAGGTTTGGAGGAAAAATGTTCCTAATTTAGCATTTGAATATCCATTCCTAATGCATTCATTATTAGCCTTTAGTGCTACTCATTTATCAAGAACTTTACCAGGATTAGAACAATACGTTTCTTCACATAGATTAGATGCATTAAGATTGTTAAGAGAAGCTGTACTAGAAATTTCTGAAGAAAATACAGATGCTCTTGTCGCTAGTGCTTTAATTTTAATCATGGATTCTTTAGCCAACGCAACCTCTGGTGGTTCTGGTCCAAGTGTTCAATCTTCATCAGCATGGATTTTCCATGTTAAAGGTGCTGCCACAATTTTAACCGCAGTTTGGCCTTTAAGTGATAGTTCAATTTTCCATGATTTAATTGCTGTTGATTTAAGTGATCTTGGTGATGTTATTAATCAAGAAGATGGTACCGTGTCAGAATTAGTTTGTTTTGATGATAGTATTTCTGATTTATATCCTGTGGATATTAATTCACCATATTTGATTACATTGGCATATTTGGATAAATTACATCGTGAGATTAATAATTCCAATTTAATATTAAGAATCTTTGCATTCCCAGCATTATTAGATAAAGCCTTTTTAGCATTATTAATGACAGGTGATTTAAATGCAATGAGAATTATGAGAGCTTATTATAAGTTATTAACTGATTTTACATCAAGAATGAAGAATGATGTTTGGTTTTTAGAAGGTATTTCACAAGTTTTACCAGATGATGTTGATGAATATAGTGGTGGTGGTGGTATGCATATGATGCTTGATTTCTTAGGTGGTGGGTTACCATCTATGAATTTAACTAATTTATCGGAATTTATGTAGTTTGTAATACATTATCAAGTCATAAAATTATTATATAGAAATAGAAATAGAAAATATATGGATCTTTTTAACAAGTGTCTTTTACTTATCATTTCATTACTTGATTAAATGATTAAGCGCTTAGTAAAAAGGTCTGCTTTCTAGAAGATTCCTTGAAAAGAAAATTTCAAGAATTTAAAAAAGCGAAAGAAAAAAAAATAAAAAAAGGCGAAAAGACAAGAGGGGAATATAAGAGAACCGAACATTAAAGAGTGACTTATGTTTAAGAGTAGACCGATTAGTAAAATACTCCAGGTAACTCCAACCAGAAATATAAACAAGAAAACCATGGAAAGAACTGTTGTGAATCCAAACAATTGGCATTGGGTTGATAAGAATTGTATTAGTTGGGCACGTACCTACTTACAAGATAAATTAGTGGATATAAATACCGGTGAACATTCTGGTAAATATGCAGAGATCAAATCAGTTTCATCTATTGAAGGTGATTGTGAAGTGAATCAACGTAAAGGTAAAGTTATTTCCCTGTTTGATTTAAAGATTACAATGTTAACCCAAGGCCATGTCGATGATGAACCATTTGAAGGTAGTATTATGGTTCCTGAAGTAGCATTTGATAGTGAAATTGAAGATTATCAATTTGATATTTCTATATACAAAGAGACAAGTAAATTAAATGAGGTGAAACCTGTTATTAGAGAATATTTATTACCACAATTAAGAGATGCATTTCAACGATTTGGTAAAGATCTTTTAATTGAACATGGTAATGATATTCAAGTTCCTGAAGCACAAGTTAAATCTCAATTTACTAAGGCTAACCAACAAAATAGTTTTGCAGGTACTGCAACACCAACAGCTGTCCCAAATGCTACCAAGACAAATGGAACAACAAAACCTGTTGCTGGTTCTACACCTACATTAAAGGCCACTGCAACTACCACCAATCAAGGTGCAAACAAGAAGAAATCTATCCCCGTGGTCAATACAAGTGGTGGTAATACAGTCACAATTCATTTAGAACCATCATTTAATGTACCAGCATTCGAAATTTTCAATACATTTATTGATAAAGAACGTATATTAATGTGGTCACGTTCTGCCATTAAAGAAGGTGATGATAATAAAAGTAATGGATCGCCATATTTTATGGTTGGTGATACATTTGAATTATTTAATGGTAATATTGAAAGTGAATTGATGGAAAGTAAATTAGGTTCAAAATTAGTTTTCAAATGGAGATTAAAGGATTGGAGAGATAAATTATGGTCTACAATGGATATGGAGTTCCATGAATCAGAAGAATATCATGAAACTAAGATTCAATTGACATGGAGTGGTATTCCTGTAGGTGAAGAAGATCGTGTACGTGCCAATTTTGAAAATTATTATGTGAAACCGATTAAATTAACATTTGGATTTGGTGTTGTATTATAGATTAAAAGGTCTGGTTTTCCTTTTAATATATATATATATGATTTTTTATATATTTGACATTAAATCTTTAATTGAACCTACTATTATCTGATATATATTCTCTCAATTGAGTAAAAGTCCACGGACTTAATAAAAAGCTTGTGGGAAGGGACCCCTAACTTCCGGAAACCCCCGAAGTTAATCCCTTTTACATCTTTCTGAAAGTAAATTATTTTAAATAATGATATAAAATAATAATAGGATACTATATTTGTAATAATTTGACAATCATTATGCAATAAATAATGATATTATTGGGTTATAATATTTGTGTAATTTCAAATAGCATAATAGGATATGTAAGGGAAGGCAAATTGGACAAAAAATTAAAATTAACAAAGCAACAAACAATAACCTCTCTCTATCCGAACCCGCACGGCTGTGCGCCCCCGCACCTCCTGGCAGCCGCTATTGTTTTTACGTAACGGCCGGGGTTTGCTCGACCGCACGTTGCAAACAGCCAGTAACAAAGAAAACTGGGCAGTACAATAGCAGTCGCATGTAGGGCGTGATGCTCCAGTGACGTAGTGGGCCAGACACATTGTGATCAAAAGAGTTTACTTTAAATCTCCTTTAATCCGGAAGGGACATCACTATTAAGTAATTTAAAAATAAAAATAAAAATAGAAATCCGGTTTTTCGTTCTTATTATTTTCTATCAAAACAGAGACCACATGTGGTGAAATAATTGGCAATTGAAGAACTCCATATTGTCACATCCTATTATGTTAATGTATTGAAGCCTTCAATAATGGTGATATGTTGAATTCACAATGGTTCCCACCACAAAATTAACAATTAAAAATCAAGCGACTGTGGGTTTTGTCTCGAGCAACAAAAAAACAATAACGCTGTGTTATGTGATATTCGAAGTTTGGTCAATTTATAGCGTTGTTTACACCAATGACAACTTGTTGTTGTTCGAGACTGGGAACCCATCAAGAGATTCCTTCATCAATTTGGAAACAAAACTATCATCCTTGCCCAAAAAGAGGTCTTTAAATAATATTTATATAATATAACATAATATAAGCAGTTGTAATATCAATTTTTCTATTAAAAAAGAAAATAATAATATTTTTTTTACAACACAAGCCAAGGAGCTTTTTTATATATAAAAGAAGAAATTCAATATTTTCATTCCACTGTTATTTTGACACATTCTCTACTTTTAAAAAAAAGAATCAAATACTACTAAGAAAATAAATAGATTGATTTAATATGCCTGGTTTACTTAGACAATCAAAACAGAAAAATATGCAAGATCCAAATCTTGACCCAAACACTGTAATAAAATCAAATTTAATGAATTCAAAAGTTAATAAAAGAGCGAAAATCTTACCAGACCATTTAAAATTAAATGGTACAACACCAAGTGGGTTACCAAGATTGTTTGTTTGTAAAGTTTGTACTAGAGCATTTTCAAGACAAGAACATTTAACAAGACATGAAAGATCTCATACAAATGAAAGACCATATGAATGTGGGATATGTGATAGAAATTTCACTAGAAGAGATCTTTTACTTAGACATGCTCTAAAAGTACATAATGGTAATTTAGGTGAAAATATACTCAAGACAAGAAGAAAGACAAAGGGGAAATCTGTCACGTCAAGGAAAAACAGTGTAGGTAGTACAGCCTCAACTAATAACACTACATCCGATTCGAGGAGTAGAAGAGCAAGTGTTACTAATAAGAAACATATAACTAATAACACTTCAGAAACAAATTCAATGTTAACCTATGGTGTTACTCAAAATACAAATTTACCATCATCAAAATCTTCAATCTCTCCAGCAAATTTAACTGATAGTAGTTCATTAACACCAACACCAGGTTCAACAACCTATGATTGGAACTTGAACGAATCAACAAATCCTAAATTTAGAAAATCAAGAAATTCAAACAAAAAAAACACTCCATCATCTCCTCTTGCAACTAATAATATTAATAATACTAATAATCCAACAGAATTATTTCATCCATTACCAAAGAGACGTGCATCTTTTAGTGCTCAATCTGCTGAAAATTATGCATTACCATTATATCATCCAACAAATTTACCATCCTTAGATAAAGTTCAATTCTCTACGCCAACTTTAGTTCCATTAGATTTATATAATATTTTCGATTTTGACGATATTAATAATAATTTTATTGATTTAACTAATGAATTTCCAGGTCAAACTTCATCTACATCATCATCATCATCATCATCATTAGAAAATAAAAGAGATGAAATGGGGAGTAATAACACTCAAAATTCACTTAAATATCCAATTAAGTTAGAACAAGTCTTGGAAAACGTTCCAATTCAATTTAACTTAGATGATATTGAACCATTAAATATTAATATTAATATTAATAATAATAATAATAGTAACAATAATAGTCTAGATGATATTACTGAAAATGAAGGTGATAATAATGAAATTCAAAATGAAAACAGTAATGATAATACACATTCTTTCAATTTAAATTATAACCATTCTATTGATCAAAATAATATTAGCAATAATATTATTTCACCAGCATTCAAGGCCTTCAAATTTGATGGTATCTCCACTACACAAACTCCATTAACTTTAGTACAAGATCCAGGTAGTGTAAACCAATTAGAATCTACTAATGAATTAAAATCTACCTGTCCCGTATTAACTTCTACAATGTCCATCTCTCCATTGAATCCAAATGATCTTATTGGTTATCTTCATAATGATTCTGATGTACATATGTCTGAAACTGCATTACATAATGATGTCACAGTTGAGGACCACCATTACATGCCCTCCCCAGTGAAACCGACCGTTGAAGTACCATCATTATTTGAAAATATTTATAATGATTATATGACAAAGGAAAGAAATAATATTACACAAAAGCAAAGGGGTTCCACTGGAAATAAAGATAATGATTATTCTTTCTATGGTGTGGATTATTTAACACTAGCTAACATTTCCAAAGCTTCCCCAAAGGATAACACTCGATTAAATCAAATCACTAAAACTGCTAATCCATTAGATGATGGTGATAACACATTAAATGATATGTTTAATGCTACCCTTTTTAATGGTAAATTACACAAATATTGTCATATGGTGATCAGATATTATTTAGAAAATTATGGTAATTCACACAATGGTTATTCAGATCCAAATTTTATTGCCAAAGATTTATTATTACCAAGTTGTCATGAATTAAATAATTTCTTAACCCTTTTCAGAGAAAATTTTTTAATTCATTATCCATTTATTCATGAAAGTTTGTTAAATTGTGATTTTCTTTCTTTACAAAGATATTTATATGAAGATATTTCATTAGATGAATCACAAGTTCAATTTCATAAAAATGGTGATATTTTAAATATGGCAAGAAGTGTTTGTTTACCACTATTGATGGCTACAATGGGGTCTCTTTTCAAAAAGGGGAGTCATCCAAAGACAATAATATTATATGAAATTAGTAGAAGAGCCTTACATGTTTTCTTAGAATTAGAAAAATCAAATTGTGATAATAATTACTCTTTGAATAATATAACAAAAACTGATAATACTCAATGTACTTGGTTGGTTCAAGTGTTTATCTTAAATATTATCTTTGCTTTGTTTGCTGATGAAGTGAAAAATATTAAATCTGATGTAGTGGTAAGACAAGTGAATGCAATTTGTTCTGTATTAAGGAAAAATTATTTAAGTTTTGTTTCCATTGAATCATTACCAATTGACCCTTTTACATCTCAATCTCAAGAAATTACTTTTCCTAACTCCTTCCAATTATTATTATTTGAATCTAGAATTAGATCGACACTGATGCTTTATGAATATTGTCAATATTTGGATATCTGTTACAACATTCACTCTAAATCGTTTTTAAATGAAAAGGATATTGAAAATCTCTGTATCCCAGAAGATGAAATTATTTGGAGGTGCACCTCATTAACTGATGTTAATTCATCTACAGGTGTTACGTCAATGAAGAAAGTACATTGTGTCCCATTTAAAGAATTTTATAATAGTTTTGGTTTCAATAACTCAGGGTTTTATGCAATTCCAGAATCTTTGGCTAAAACAATGATGTTTTATGAATTTAAATGTAGGAAAACCTCACCTTTCCATATTTTTTTAACTCGAATAGATACAAGAAAATTAGAAATGAATATCTCCTCAGGTAGAATGTTAGATAATGATTATGATTCAACGCCAGCTTCTTTGATTAAAGATAGTACTACTTTGAAAAACTGCTTGATGGTTATGATATTTCTCAATGAAGTTGATAAAGATATTGGTAACAAAATCTGGAATGGTGAAATGAGATTGTTATTCGATACATTCTTAGATTCAAGAAATTATAATATGTTAACTAATTGTTCATACCATTTATTAACAGATTTTTTGGTGGCTTTAAATTATTCAATTCAAAACATTTCAAGATTATTATTACCAGATGAATATGCCTCGAAAGATTTATTTATCGATCGAAAAAAGTTAACAATTTTCAATTTACAAGGTTTTTACTACAACTTTTTAATTATCTTAAAGTTTATGTTAGATTTTGAATCTACACCAAATTTTAAACTTCTTTGTATTTTCACTGATTTAAACAATATGGCAGATAAATTTTTGATCCCACTTTTCAGTTCTTTTTACAGTTCTGAATTCCAAATGTTCGATACTGGGGGTAACGTTGATAAGGAAAATTCGTACTCTATTAAGAATATCGAAACTATTGAAAAGACTATCAATGACGTTTTGGTTTATTCCTTTAATGATGCCTCTTTTCTTAATATGAACACTCAGAACAAAACTAATGAGTTCTGGTTCCATCCAACTTTGGAAACTAACATTAATAGCGGTGCCTTCGACAATAATGATGGTACACAGATCTGTAGTGCATCATCCATCAATTTATTGAAAATTTATAATAGTAGTAGTAACCATGGTGCTGTTAATAAACAAACATTTGCTGAAAGATACCAACTTTCTTTGAAGTTTATTGTGGTTGCCAAATGTTTTTTTTCAATATTAACAGAACACTATTCTCATTGTGATATCTTAAAGAAAATGATTGGTGATTTTGAAAATTTGGAACGGATACTTAAACAAGAGAGTAATCAATTGGGGCTTTCAAAATTGAAATTAAGCACTTAGCTTATTTTTTTTTACAGACTCTGTTTGAAGAAGCCTTACCCCCTGTATTTTATATATTCCTCTGTTATAAACTGTATTTATACTAAAAAATTTAAAAGAATAATGATTAATGTAACATAGCAGTATGTTTTTTTGCCTTAGCAAAATCTATCGAATATATGTACTTACTTAATTTATGTATTTCTATAAAAATATTGATCAAAACTATGATTTCTGTTTATTATGGTTTGAATTAACCATTCCTTCTCTTCAACATGATACTCTACTTGAGTTCCTTTGAATCTTTTACGAAGTTGTTTCTTGGTATCTTTTATAAGTTTATTAATAACTTTTTCTTTCTCATTGATGAAAATAATTAGTTTGTTTTTACTTGCATCATCTTGCTTCAGGAATTCTTCCAAGATATTTTCATCTGTCTCTAAGAAATCATTTATATTTGGAGTTTGGATTAGTTGTGAGACACCTAGAGCTGCAAAATAAAATCTTAACAGATTATCCAAATCTAAACTACCACAAAATATAATCGTATATCCATTTAAAATATTGCTTCGTATACCCACTTGCTCCTTCAGAAGGTTTCCTTGTATATAATTACTGTAGAAAGTGAAGATTTCATTTGACAAAACTGGGCCTTTTTCATCATCGTACATAGGCCCTAATTTGAAACTAACACCTGAAGGTAAAAGATATTCATGGACTAAGTGTGGTAACACATTATTACTTCTCACACAAGCTTCAATAAAATTCCAATGTAAGGTAGGCCAACCTAATGCTAATGTTTGTAGGTATTTTACACTTCTTGAGTGACTCTCGCTCAAAATACAACCAAATTCATACTTTTTGTTTTCAATCTGAGACTTTAACTTCAGATCAAGAGTGTACTTCTTGAGGGGTTCGTCAGATTTTTCTAACTTCTCAAAATCGAAAAGTTCTAGAAAGTCTGACTTTAAAACTCTTCCACCACCTGCTTTAATGGATTTAATCAATCCTTTTTCAAGTGGTGAAACGCCTGTGAGAACAAAGATGCAGTTGGAAAATAGCTTGTTATTTGTGTTTCCAACTTGTTTGGAAAGTTTTATGAGTAGCTTATTTGTATATTCCAGTTCTGACTTGAACGAGTCTTTCCCACTATCAGATTCTGCATAATTAAATTTCGCGCCTCTGGAGCCCTTTCTGGGGGAGGCAGTTTGTGTACGGGTTTGTCTTCTTGTTGTGTGTTCTTTGATAACTTGAAGGCTTGCATCAAGATGGTCAAAGAAGGGTTCTTCTATTTTATTTCTTTCTGCCCAACACTCTATTGTGATTCGAATATCCGCCAATGCTCTCACTATATGTTTTTCTTTATTCCCATGGCCAGCCTTTTCAAGTACTACAGTATCGTATCCTCTTATGCATCTGATTATTTGAGCATCTTCTTTTAAACACTGTAAACCACAAACTTTATAAAGTATGTTATTTTCATCCTGTACAATATCTCCAATCCTAATGTCAAGGTATGAAATATCTTCCATCCTACCGGTATATCTTTCTGTATTAAATAGAACCAAGCAAGTGTCGCTTTCCTCATCCACACTTAATAAAATACCGGGATAGTGGCGCAGATCCTTATCGTACACACACCATACAGCATTTTTAAAATGAATATCATCTTTGGTTAAGTTATCAGGATCACTAGCTCTATAATCAGTGGGGTATTGATCAATATGTACGCCGTTATTGTGTTCGTGCTTAACCAATTTACTATGAGGAGACGATTGGTCACTTGGTGTTTTGTCTCGATCAATAGCTAATTCTTCTTGATCGCTCAAATCGAGAGTTTCTACCTTTCGTTTGGTGTTTCTTCTACCTACAATAATATTTTGAGAATCATCAAGTTCTGAGTTCTGGCTAATAAAATCTGCTGCAGAATTTGTTTGTTCGTTGTCTAACTGAGAAGTATTCATATGGGGTCTAAAAGCTTTCTCAAAGAAATTTGGGTAAATTGGTTCAGTCTCACTCCTGGTAGAAATATATCCTGAATCCTCATCCATCTCGGGTAGATCTTGAGATTCATCTAAGTCACTTTCGATAATTTCGCCATGTGGTTCATTGATGTTATTGTTATCATCATTATATTGGTAGTCTGGAACTCTTGGAACATCGAGTGTTACAGTTACACGACTATTCTTAAAGGTATCGTTTAACTCTTCAGGGACGAAAAAATCCAAGGCGTGTTTGCTTGGGCTGCTTTTCTTCTCTGGAGAACTTGTCCTTGGTACCTGTACATCTTCTGTGCGGGGATTGGTAAAGTCGGAATGATTAATAACTTCAGACTGATTCAAATTGGAAGTTTGGACATGAGTAGAGAAATTATCGACTTCATTTAAAACTGTAGCTTCCACCTGGGGCTCACTTAAGAACAGTTTAAAATCATCATCATTTGGTCTGGTGTGTGGTAATGTTATCAGTTGAGTCTCCAAGTTTGAGTTATCAATGGTTTTATTATCAATTATTGGTTGAGTCTCCCCATTTGAGGTATCAGGTACTTTTATGTACTTTATCGGTTGGGTTTCCATGTTAGCATTATTGGGAATATTTTTATACGCTAGTACTAGAGTTTCAAAGTTTTGATTAGTATGGTTTTGGGTGTTTTTAGTAGGCTGGGTTTCTTCACAACTAATGGGTTGAGTATATTCCAATTTTTTATTCTCATTATCTAAAGCAGTATTCTTTTGTGATTCTAATAATTCATTATATTTTGCATCGGCTGAAAATGTTAAGGTGGATGGGATGGATTGAGTATCAATCATATCATTCTTATCAGCAGTATTGCTTGATATAATATTTCTATTGCTTTGAGAATCAAACAAAATTGAACCATTACCTTGAGTTTCAAACATATGGTTTGAAATAGTGTGTTTATTAGATTGAGAATCAAATATTATGGTACCATTGCTGCGAGTTTCGGAATGATCAGCTTGCTCCTCTTTGTCCTTTTCGGAATCATCAGCTTTGGGTTCAAAGGAATAAATAATTTCTCCTTTGTGGTAGGAATAATCTACTTCTTTATTTTGTGCTGCTCTATTATCTTTTTTTTCTGAAAGGGAATTGCCATCATGAAATGACGTGCGCTTATTTCTCTTTAATGTCGGTGATATTCTCTCCCCATTGGATGACTGAAGGATATTAACGGATCTCTGTGAAGGAGGTGTATCTGGTTCATCACTTGGATTCTCTAATTGTTTCCTTAGATTTTCCTTGAAATTGTTAATATCATTATTAGGCGTATTTTTACCTGTTGGGCTATTCTTAATGTTTGGGCTTGAAGATACATTATCATCTATTGGGTTATATGAAGAATTAGTTACTTCATCTTCTGTTGCATTGGCAACCTTGTTAATTGACATACTAGAAGGCTTATTTTCGATCATAGACGTTGAAACATTAACATTGATATCTGAGTTTGTTTTGTCCCCTATGTTGGTAACTGAAGTGACTGTATTGGATGTGATCTCATTCTCTTCAGATGAAGAATCACTAGATTCACTTTCTTGTTCAGCTCTAAACCTTTCCAAGAGATTTTTACCAGGTGAATTATTAGACTTTCGGTATTTAATAATTCTATTCAAGTCTGGTGTATGACGGTTATACATTCTTCCTGCATACATATTAACATTAGAATTATTATTTACTTTGTTTAAATCATCAATAGTTCCTGTTTTGTTACCAGAATCAGTCTCTTGGGTGGAAGATACAAGATTATCTTGTGCAGCTCCATCATCAGAGTTATTTTTCTTTGGTGTGGATACCTCATTGTTTTCATCGTTCATAGGTTGACTTGGAAGTTGTCGAAGCGGTGAAGTCATCATTTTCAATATAGATGTATCTTGTTCCATGTTTGTGCTGTTTTCATCTTCCATTTGACTATCATTATAGAAATAACTTCTTTTAATGGGTCTCATATCACTTTGAGCCCTCTGAAGAGTTGGATTTGTTTTAATCTGATTCAAATTGATATTATCATCGGATGATTGGCCCCTAGACATTTGGATATAAATTCATGTGCTTTTATAATTTATTATCTAACTATGATTCCTTGGTTGTTTAGAGTTGTTTAGAGTTTGAATATTCTAAGAGATGACATTTTTGATCTTAATCTTTTTTTTTTTTCAACTTTATAATAGAAAATTCCTAAAAGAAATACAATTCAAAGACACTGAAATAAGGCAAACTTAAATATATTTATTAAAAAACTTTTTAGATAAATATAAATGTATATTTGAAATAGCTAATGTACAAAATTTAACAATCAATCAACAATAGCTTCATTTCTTTTCATAATCTTTTCCATATATTGAAGCCTTTTCTCATATGCTTCGATTATTTGATTTTTTTCCTTTATTATATAAGAATCAAATAGATAAGCATTATTGCTTTTGCTAGCAAATTTATTGATGCTTTGTTTGTAGGTAATACTGTTTTGGCCTCCATCTATATCCCTGCCATTTGCATTCTCTTCTGCTCTTTGTAATAATTTTTCAGTTCTGTATCTTTCATAAATAACTTCATCAGTGGTATCTTTAAACTCCTGTAAATGTGAGCCTAAAATAATACCTTTCACAAAGATAAAGAAACTTGTTTGATAATTTTCAATGTAAATTTCTCTATCATTATATTTCCGTTTCCAGTGGATTAAGTTTTCATTTTGAGGACTTGTTTCTTTCGCATTACCACAAATAATTGGGAATGGTTGAGATTCATCAACTAAGTAAGGGAAAATATTATTATTGTTTTGTGTTTCATTATTAATAAAAATATCTTGTAATGTGGTGTTACCAAATTCAAATGAACAAAGGTTATTAGAACAAATTTGTGATTTTATTCTATTTTGTAATTTTACCCAATCACTTCTTGAATATTTATCAGCTTTACCAATTACATACATGATATTAGTGCAATTTTTAATCTTATTTAATATATCCAAATCAATTTCATTTAATTTACCTTGGTTACCATCTATGAAATAAATACAAAGATGAATTCTGTTATCATTTTGTTCATACTGACGTTTAGATCTTTGAATTTTACCTTCATCTAATAATAATTCATTGAATTTATCTTCGATATAATGTTTAATGATATCACCAGTTTGAGAATTATCAATCTTATCACCAGTATTTAAGATATACGATTTAAAATTAATAATTGAATGATTATTCACATCCTCCATGGGGAAATTTAAATGATCAAAAAAATGTGCATCATCATTAACAAACTTGATTGGATGTTTTGAGTAGTTCAAATATGAGAATTGTTCTTGGTTTAGGACATCTTTATCATTACATAAATTTGTGAAAAATGTTTTCTTACCAATCCCCTTAGGTCCCAATAAAAGTAAGTTAAAATTGGTAGTTTTCTTTAAAGTTTTCTTTAAACGTAATTGTTCAATATCGAATTGCATAGTTGTTGTTTTTTTGTTGTTCACAAGTTGTAAGTTGTGTTTTCAAAAGAGGTTAAAGGTTTCAGTAAAATTTGTGTCATTTGTAACTTTTCAATTTATCCTTCAAAAATTTAAGAAATAAAAATATTGAAGAGAAAAGGTAGAAACAAATTGAAATTGAAATAAGCAAATATTATAAGCAAATATTATTTTATTTAAAAATGAATATAGAATTTAAAACTATATATATTACGGTCGTACAAATTTGTTGTCATTTATTATTATCGATATGATTTAAATTATTTATATGATTTTCATATTCTGATAATTTTGTCGATACAATTCTTCTTGTTGGGGTAGTGTTAATTGGTGATTTTGATCTTTCTAATTGATTCATATACGTTTGTGAAATATATTTAGTCTTTGAAGGATTGTTATTATTATTATTATTATTATTAATTGTATCAATATCATCATTAAATGAAAATGATGCATTATGTATATGATTTGGTGTAATTTGAGAGGAATATGAATGAGGTGAAGATGAATATTGTTTGGATTCATTTTGTATTAATTTTTCAAACAATAAAGCTTTATCTTTAACTTTTTTAGAACTTCTTAATTTTGTTATAGATACACTTGAGGTTGAATTGTTATTAATTGGGGTGATTAGATTTTTGTGTAGGTCTAAAGTAGAAGATTTTTGAGAAAGAGAGATCTTTCCATTATTAATATTATTGTTATTATGTTGAGGGTATGTTAATGAATCATCAGTAGAATCATAATTAAATGAATGGTTAGATGAGTGAGAAGAGAATAGAGAATTACGTCTTGAACCGTCTGATATAGCAGGAGATGGGTACGTATCCTTATTATTATTGCTATTACTTTCAGTGGAAGCTTGTAATATTATATTATCATAGTATTGAATATGGGGTTGATCATCTCTAAACAAAAGAACTTGCACAGGTTCGAAAAAGATATTAGTCATTATAAAATGATGAGATGTGAATATATTACTAAAACAGTTGTTCTTAGCCGAGGTTTTAAAATATTTTAATTTTGTATTAACTAAAACTCTTATTTGTGATGTGTCCATTATCTACCTGTTGTTATTGTCTTTAGATAATAAATGATATGATAGATAGATTTAAGGAGAATGGGGTATCTTACAATAAAAATGAATAAAAAAACGGGTGTGCCCTTGTTTAAACGACAAACACTTGGTGAACTAGAGTCTCTTAATATAGTCTTGGTATTGATCAACTCACTTGAGTATATATATTACGTATATTATTCCCCTGTCTATCAAACTTTACAATAGTTGCTGTGCTTTTTAGATCTTCAACTATTTTTCAAGATTGTTATTATTTGTTTTTGTGTTTGCTTCCTTCGAAAATCCGTCTATTTGCAATTTTCCCCATTGGGTAAAAAGCCCAGTGGTTATAAAAATCCAGAAAATTAATTTTCAAAAATCGAATTTCTCGCGCTGTCTCTTAAATTTCTTAAATTTCTCTCAACCGCGAAAAAAAACAGAAACGATTTGAGATACTTAAGCTGTCAGTAATTTGATTCTCCGTGGAATTATGATCTTACTTGGACATCTATTGTCTTCAGCTGTTAAAGTCCCGGACAAATCTATTGTTGTTGTGCGTACTTAAAGCTGTACACAATAGCAGCTTCAGTATCAAATTAATTTAACAATTCGACGTTCCTTTAAGAATTTTAAGTTTCAAGAATTTTGAGAAAGATATACTGTTAATAAGAGTTTATTTTACTGTATTTAAATCTTGATGAGTGATAAACATATTAATATAATAAGGATCAACATTACAGTGTCTTGTTCCGTACAGTAAAATAAACTCTATTGACAGTGATATCTTTTAGTTTGAAAAGAGAAAGAAAAAAATTGATATATAAACAACACAAACATTGTTGATCTTTTAAACTATTCTTTGGTTCCCCATTCTTTAATATATATTGTTTATTTCTCATTAACTAATATCATCAATAACAAATCAAATATCAAATATAAATTCTATTAAAATGTTCTCTCAATTGAAAAATATGGAAAATAAATGTCAATGTTCATTAAACACTACTAAATCAGGTTTAATTTGTAAATGTGGTGATAATTGTCAATGTAAAGGTGATTGCAATTGTGAAAAATCATCTTTAAAGACTCCTAAATCTACATGCAAATGTGGTGATAATTGTCAATGTGAAAATTGTAAAGCTAAACAAAAGGCTACTTCTAATTGTCAATGTGAAGATAAATGTCAATGTGAAGATGGTTGCAACTGTGATGAAAGTTGTAAATGTGAAATCTGCAAATGTTCCAACTGTTGTGCTAAGAAACAAGATGTTTCTGGCTGTAAATGTTCTGGTGGTGTCTGCCAATGTGGTGAAAAATGTCAATGTGAACATTGTAAAGCTAAAGAATCTTCCTCATGTTGTGGTAAAAAAGAAGAATCTTCTGGTTGTAAGTGTCAAGACAAATGTGAATGTGTAGATGGTTGCAACTGTGATGAAAGTTGTAAATGTGAAATCTGCAAATGTTCCAACTGTTGTGCTAAGAAACAAGATGTTTCTGGCTGTAAATGTTCTGGTGGTGTCTGCCAATGTGGTGAAAAATGTCAATGTGAACATTGTAAAGCTAAAGAATCTTCCTCATGTTGTGGTAAAAAAGAAGAATCTTCTGGTTGTAAGTGTCAAGACAAATGTGAATGTGTAGATGGTTGCAACTGTGATGAAAGTTGTAAATGTGAAATCTGCAAATGTTCCAACTGTTGTGCTAAACCAAAATTTTCATGTAAATGCGAAGACGGTTGTAAGTGTGACAATGGTTGTCAATGTAAAGTCTGCAAGTGCTCCAACTGTTGTGCTAAGGAGCAATCATCCGGTTGCAACTGTTAAATCTAACAAATATTTGGCTATTTTAATTTAAACATTCATCTAATTTTATTATGTTCTACAGCTTCTTCATCTTATTAAGCAAAATGTTGCTTCTCTTCGTTAACACATATCGTTTATATCTATACATAATTTAATTTAATTTAAATAAATATGTCTATATATGGTTTTTATTCTGTTTAACAACTATTGTTTTACTTCATTAACTAATATAATTACCAAGTTATTCCTATAAATGATTTTAGCTGAAAAAAAAAACTGAAATTTATTCAAAAGGCTTATTTCTGTTACCTACAGGAATGAAATCCTAATAATTCAACCAAAAAAAAGATCAATTCAAGGTTCAATCGGCACAAATGAAGCTAATTAACAATTTGTTGATACCTTTAATCCTTTCTAACTCTGTCTTGGCTGAATCAAGCGTGGAAATTAAAGGTTTAGATCCTATTCAAGAAAAACTTTACTCATCTCACTTATCCTCAGATGGTGAGAAATGGACATGTCTAAACAGTACAGATGTGCAAATTAACATTACACAATTAAATGATGGCATTTGTGACTGTCCTGATGGTTCAGATGAACCTGGTACGGCGGCATGTAATGTGATTAATGAAAAGAGTCATTCTAATGAATTATTCTATTGTAAGAATGAGGGTTTCATTCCAAGATATATAGATAAGAGTTTAGTAGATGATGGTGTATGTGACTGTTGTGATTGTTCAGATGAATCCAATAGGATAGGTGAAAATATATGCAGTGATCTGAAAGAGATGTATCATAGTGTGATTGATGGAGAATTAACAAGAGCTGAGTTGGGTAAATCTCAATTGATTTCATATTTCAAAAAGGCTAAGATTGATATTAAAGAACCTAGTGGAGAAAATGGATTATTAAATAATTTGAAAGGGGATATTAAATCTTTGCATAATGAAATTAATGTGAATAATGAATTGATCAAGACTGAACTGAATCATTATTTATCCAAATTAAGACAAGAAGATCCAATCTTATTTCAATATGAACAAATTGATTTCGAACTATTACTTGATTCATTAAATGCAACATATGATGAAATTGTTTTAAATAGTAGAATGTTCACTGATATTGTTCACATTTTAGAGACTTTAGCTGGTTCTTTTAACCCATCGTTAAATGATAGAGTGGTTAATAATAATGTTTACCAATTTCAAGATGAAATTGCCAGATTAAGAGGTGAAGAAAAGATTGGTATTGATGCGAAGACAGATGATGAACAACGTGAACAGTTAATTGAATATTTCACACACGAATTACCAAATGTGTTTTGGAAAGGTGAAAGTTCACATCCACCTGAATATGTTGTTAAGAAAGCACAATTTGTTCAAATGTTGATTCAAGGTAAAGTTGAATACACCAAAACTGTCTTCAAATATATTGACGAGTTTAAAGCCATTATGCAAGATATTGTGGATAACCGTAATGTTAATGTCCAAGATGAAGGTGTTAAAGATGCGATTCAAATGTACACAGACTATATGCAAAGTTATGCTCGTGCTTTAAAGAAACATAAAGTTGTTTTATCCAAGAGATTTATTTCTGAAATGGATAAACTAATCAATGTTGTGGAAATAAATGTTTCAAAGATTTTAATAGAAGAAGAAAAGGAGATTAATAATGGTGAAAGGAATGTTTTAATGGGGTTTGTATCCAATTTATTAAACATTGATGATAATTCAAATAGAAAGATGTTATCTCAATTGAAACAGCAGATTGCTGTTAGAAAGAACTCCATCAAGGGTTTTACCAGAGACTTGAATATTAAGGAAAAGGAATTAGCTACTTTAGAAGAATTACAAGATGTTGCCAATGAAGAAGAAAAGGCTTCAAACAAGAAATTATATTTAATCACAGAACTAATTGAAACTTTACCTACCGAACTTACCTGTGTGAAAGATCTTATCAACGGGTATAAATATAGTCTTTGTCTGGATTCTGCTACACAAGCTGGTTTCATATATCAAATTGAAGATAGAGAAAATGGTAACGAAGTTCTTATTGGTAATTTTGACAAGACATATTTGGATAAACATCTTATTAAACATAATTATCTTGATAAAATTAAAGTGGATAATTTGGATGAAGATATTGATATCTTAGAACATTTAACCAACAGTACCACTACCGTTGGAGAAACTCATCATTATTTAGGTCCGTTAGAGAATGTCAACAACGGGTTTATTGCCACATTTATTGAAGGTGATGCCTGTTGGAATGGTCCATTGAGATCTGCTACCGTGTTAGTTAAATGTTCAAACGAGTTCAAGATTAACAGTGTTCACGAAATGACCAAATGTAATTATCAATTCGATGTTGAGGGACCATGGGGTTGTAATTTTTAACCCCTTTATTCACTGATATATTTATTTATATTTATCTATCGGTAGTCGGTCAAGTATTTATTCAATATCATTAAAGTAACCTTTAACTACCTTGCTTACTATTAATAGCACTTGTTCTTTTAAAAGCCGCGAGAAATTTCATAGAAACAAAAACACCGAGCGTTTTTTCAAACTTGGCAATTTCTTTACAGTTTCTCGACAAGAATACCCTTCAAAGTCACTTTGAGCCTTGTTTAAGCCTGCGGATTACTTTGGTCAGGTACGAGTTAGAGTGTATATAAAGGAGTTCAGAAATAAGATATTTCAAAAGTTGAGGTTACAAGATCAAACAGTTCAAAGCATTTTAACAAACACAGTTAGACGAATAATTTCAAAAACAGCTAAAATTACAAGATGGCCAAAAGATTCATTCCATTAAAAAAAGTTACACCACCATCCAAGGATGATGTAGAAATTGTGGACAAGATGGACGATCTAGCGTGGTACGTTCCAAGAAAGACGAAACATAATAAAACGCATAATATCCTTTCCAGAAGTAAGATGACTTCTGTAGAGACACAAACTTTATATTTCATGGATCCTGAGATGAGATACTCAGGTTTCGTACAAATGTTATATTCAAATGTTATGGGTGGTATATATAAGGGTTTCCAAATTAATTTCAAGATTTTCAGTCCAAAGAAAGAATTAGAATCTCAATATGGTATTTGGGAAAGTGTTAAATTAGACAGTACTGTAAGTTTTCAAGATGATGAGTTAACTGTGAAAGGTGCAAATGTTACTTTTCAGTTTAGAGATCCTAAGAACGTTTCTAAGAAGATTACTGGTGAAGAAGAAGAAGGAGATGATGATACTCAACATACAACTTTTATTGCAAATTTAAAAATTAAAATTAATGATCCATCCAAAGGGTTAATGATGGATTTAAGATGTAGTTTAGGTGAAGGTTTTAAGATTTCACCAGATGGGTGTAGTTTCTATTTAGATAAATCCACTCCAGATGAGCAAAGCACAATAATAAATAATGTACATTCATTTGAATTAAAACATAGATATATGAGACATCAATTCCATCCAGTGAGTCAAATCTTTGGTATAATTAAATATAATAATGGTGCTGAGAAAAAACCACAATTACTGAAATTACAACATATTCCAATGATTTATTTAGACGCGGTACAAGGCATATTACCCAATAAAGCTGCTAAGAGATGGAATTTCTTATATTTCCAGTCAAAGAATTATAAAATCTTAGCCATTGAATATTTAACCATTCCTAAATTTGATAGTACTAAAGTGACCATATGGTCTATATGTGAAAAAGATGAAATTAAATATATTGGATCAGATATTAATAATGATAATATTATTAAATTTAATTCCGTGGAGAAGGATAAAGAGAATGGATGGGAATATCCTACAGAGATGACCTTTAATTTCAGTGATAATAATAATAATGAAATCACACCATTCCATGTGGAAAAACTAAATTTAGTGAATAGATATGATATTCTTGGTGAATTGCCCAGTATAGTGAAATCCTTAGCTAAAAGTATTGCCAACATTAAACCATATCTTTATCAATATTGTCAACCATGCAAATATAAAGATGAAGAAGGTGTATCAATTATTGAATCTACCTTTATTAGTTAGTGTATATATAATGTATAAGAAGATAAAATGATGGATAAATTGGGAATGTAATAAATAATATTTGTGGTGATACATGTTGTACAATTATATGATATATAAAAAAAATTTGATAGAATGTATTGATCAAAAACGATTGTTCACACATATTGAAGCTGGCTTGACAGATCATTCTTTGTATAAAAATGAAGTATAAGTAATTAAATTAATATGAAATGGTTAAAGAGAAACAAAAAAAAAGACAGAATAAATTAAGAGTAATGAATGAAGCCAACTTTAATGTCTTATCATAGATGGAATGTATGCAATGGAATATGATCATTAATATTACTACAATGATGCGGAAGGGGAGAGGGGGGGCTTGTATTAGTCACAACTACAAAAATTATCCTAATAATTTAACGAAGAACCAAGCTGCACCAGCAGCGGCACCACCCACGACAATCATTTCTACACCTTCAACAATTTTCTTATTTGTAGTACAGTTATCACCCATTGACATAACAGCTTTGAAATAACCAAAGATAAATAATGTTATAGTCATGACAATAATAGAATAAAATAAACCAGTTCCTACATCAGATACAAAAAAATATGGTAATAAAGGTACAATACCACCTAATAAATACCCACCACCAATTGTAGCAGCACTTACGACTTGTCTATTCTCAGCAGGCTCATCTAATTCTCTACCATATCTAATAATAAAATCTAACATTAATTCTGGACTATTTTGTAAATCCTTTATAAATGATACTATTGTCTCTTCAGAAAAATCTGGATTTATACTTAATAAGATATCCTCGACATCATGATTAACTAAAGTAGTATCTTGATAAAATTTTCTTCTTTCATTTTTAACTTCAGCTTTATAATAATCTAATTCACTCTTAGCACCAAGATACCCACCTAACCCCATGGAAATTGCACCAGAGATTAATTCTGCAAACCCACCTGTGATAACAACTTTTGAATCACCTAGAGATGAAAGACCCGCAGTTAAAGCAAACGGAACAGTTAACCCATCAGATAGCCCAATGATTAAATCACTAATCATTCTTGGATCAATTGTATTGAAAAATCCATCATCTTCATTTTTTTCATCTATGAAACTATTTGAATAAATATTATCTATATTTGCTTCCATATCATTTTGATCATTTGTACCGTAATTATTTGAATTATTTGGATCATCATTATTCATTAATGGAGGAGATGTAGAGTTAGAAATATTAGTATTTGAACCATTTCTACTCTGGCTATTATTATTATTATTTGAATAAAATTTTGATATTAGAGCGTTTTTCAAAGCTACTAAAGACATGTTTTAGTTATGGTGTAGTTTGTAATTTTATAAATTGTGAAAATAGTTTAATAGTTATAACTATTTTATACTCTTATTGAAAAGAGGTGTAAAAAAATTATTGATGTGAATCCTATTATAGAGAGTTATTCTTAATAAAATATTGGTGTTTCTAAAAACTGAACAAAAAAAAAAAGGTTGTAATTTTTTTTCTCTTTTTGAAGCTGAAATACAGAAATTTTATTTGAGAAACCCAGCAATACTTTAAATATATGAATATTCCAAGTTTAGAATAACAAAATGTAATAAAGGATTGAGATTTAATAAAGTTTAATGTAAACGGGATTCCAGAGGGATATGCAAACGATAATCCTTATTAGAAATAATAAAAGAAAAAAGCTTATAAAAAAATTGACTTAGTAACTCCACTCACAAAGAAAAAAAGATAATACAATATAGTAAAATTTCAAATTTAAACTGAGAGAAATATTTTGGGGGTGGAATAATCAGTGTATCTTAAATAGGAATTATTAACTTAAATCCTGTTTTAAAATAAAAATTGTATGGAAAGGATTTAATGCGATGACTATGCAACGTGGAGATAACCTATTTAATTGTTTGTTTCCTTGAGATATAAAATATATGTATATTTTCCTGGCTCTTGGTAGATGGAATGGATAAAATATATATATATTATTATTATTATAGTACTGTACTAGTTAATTTATATAATTAATAAGATGTTGTAGATTTTGTTTTTTTGAATATGAAAGAAAAAGACTATATATCGGTATTGGAGAAGAAGAATAATAAAATAATGATGATAATAATAACAAAAATCGTTGTTTTAACCCATTATTAATACAAATTTACAAAATTTGCCAAGTGAAATATAATTGTACGGCGGTTAAATTCTAGATTGTCTTTGTAAAATTGATAATTAAATTTCTGTTATTTCCATTCCATTGAGGTGAAAATTTTAGAGTGGGAAAAAAACGGGGTCCCTTGAATGGAGTGTGGTGGGCCAATGAATGGAGAGCCACTTAGTAATGTAACAGCTATGAGCCAATCACAAGGGAGAACGTTACTCATGGACCACATACGGTAATAATGTAGATCACGTCTATTGTGATTTCTTTATTACTACTAAAATTAGTACGTAACCATAGCAACGTCATTTTAACAAATATTTATTTATTTATTTATTTAAATATGTTTTAATTTACTTTAAATACAAGTCAAAACAATGTAATCATACAAGTAAGAGTTTAACTTGATTAAAATTATGACTTTTACAAATTTGTTGATTTTAGCACCTTATGTTTTAGAGTGAAATATATTTATCATTTGTAAAAATTTAATTACTTTTAAAAATAATAAAAAAAATGTTATGTTTACATTTTAATTGAATCAGCCTGAAATAAAAAATAAATATGATACATCATTGTATATTATTAAATAGTTGAATAGGAAAGATATCAAAACATTTAAAAATATTAGTATAGTTTATCATTAAAAAGAATACTACTATTATACAATTTTACTTATTTAATAAAGCTAATAAATAATATTTAATTTTTTAAAAAAAAGTACACATATTCATGAATGCTATTGTTATAATCATTTTTTTTCTTTGGTTGATGGGAAATAAGGATATATTAGATATATTTGTGTTTAAAAATTTTCTTGTTTTATTTTGTTTTGGTTATTGAATCATTATTCAAATGGGGATATGTTTTATGTAAAGAGGAATATTATTATAATATATTTATTTGAATGAAATATATTATTATTAACCCATTTAAGCTTGAGTGGAAGAAGAATATTTAGTAACAGCTCTAGTACCTTCAGAAACAGCATGTTTAGCTAATTCACCTGGTAAGATTAATCTAACAGCAGTTTGAATTTCTCTAGCAGAAATAGTAGATTTCTTATTATAAGCAGCTAATTTAGAAGCTTCAGTGGCAATTCTTTCAAAAATATCGTTAACAAAAGAGTTTAAAATAGACATGGATTTTTGAGAAATACCGGTATCTGGATGAGTTTGTTTTAAAACTTTGTAAATATAAGAAGAGTAAGTTTCCTTTCTAGTCTTAGATCTCTTTTTAATTTCACTGGAATTAGAGGTTTTCTTGGCAGCTGGCTTCTTTTCAGCTGGAGCTTTAGAGGCGACTTTATGTTCAGACATTATTAATATATATGAGGATGATTTGTATGTGTGGAGAGTTACTTATTTTAATAAGTTATAAGAAACTGTACTAAACAAAAATAAAAAGTTCATTAAAAACATTATAAATTGAAAACTCAATAGTGCCCTTATATATATATAATTCTTTCTTTGTTGATTTCAAAGAACCTATCTTTCTTTGTGTAAATAAATTTACTACTGTTTTAATTATCACTGTGAAATTCCTTTAATAAAAACACAAAGAAAAGATACTTTGTTTTCATGTCCCGTTCTGAAAAATTCACCCCATCTCCTCATAATAGAATTGTGGTTTATTATGTGTGGAGGGGGGGAAGTGCTGAGAACGGGGCGTGCTGGAAAATTCGAGGCAGGGGAAGCGTGCTACAAACTTCTCTTAAAAACAGCACCGGCCTTTCCCTTTTGGGACACCACATAGCTGGCCATAATAAAATCTGAATCGCGTTTCTTTGCAAAAACACACGTTTCATCACTTTTTCCAGTCTGAGTTCGCCGTTCCAGTTTTTTCACTTCCAAAGGGTGCGAAGTTTTCAGAACGGCCCTGGCCCCCGTTGTGTGCTATTTTCTTCGCGCTTTCTCTTTGGATTTACACTCTGAAGACGAGAGGCGTGCTGAAAAATTCACCCCATTCTGAGAATATCCCATTCCATTTATTTCACCCTTCCTTAAGAAATAAACAGAACAAAACAAATCACAAACAAAAAATAATATTTAATCAATTTGTGAGTAACAAATATATATATATAAGGACTCTTATTAATGTTACGATGTTTGTATCAATAACTTCATTATTTAATTTATTTTTGTTATCCCCTTCTCAAAACAAACAATCATAAATTAATACAAATCAAGTTTTACTTAACTTCTTTTTTATTAGACTTTTTAAATTCACAAACAAAACACACACAAATAAATATAATATATCATAATGTCCGGTGGTAAAGGTGGTAAAGCTGGTTCTGCTGCTAAAGCTTCTCAATCTAGATCTGCTAAAGCTGGTTTAACTTTCCCAGTCGGTAGAGTTCACAGATTATTAAGAAGAGGTAACTACGCTCAAAGAATTGGTTCTGGTGCTCCAGTTTATTTAACTGCTGTCTTAGAATATTTAGCTGCAGAAATCTTAGAATTAGCTGGTAATGCCGCTAGAGATAACAAGAAGACTAGAATTATCCCAAGACATTTACAATTAGCCATCAGAAATGATGATGAATTAAACAAATTATTAGGTCACGTTACCATTGCCCAAGGTGGTGTCTTACCAAATATTCATCAAAACTTATTACCAAAGAAGTCTGCTAAGCCAACTAAAGCTTCTCAAGAATTATAAATCAATTTTTTTTCCTTAAAAAAATTACTTTAATAAACTTCTTTCTCTAATGAATCTCCACAAAATCAAATTATATTAATATTATTAAATTCTTCTACTACGTCCCAACCCAAACAATAATAGCATATTTTTTATATCCTTACTTTTAAATTCGCCACCAAAATAAAATGAAAACAAAATAAATTATTCAACTCTTAATGAATATACTATAATAATAATATTACGTATAAATATTTATATAATTTCTAGTTGTTTAATAAATTGTATATTATAAAGAATTCACATTAAAAAAAAAATCATTCTGTTCTTTTGATCTTTCAATGTTTATTGTTAATCTTTCACTAGACTCTGATTAATATCTTGTTATTTATTTTAATGTATAAATATCTATTATGTTTACTGTACTCACTATTGTTTACACTTTGTTATTCCGGCGACCTATTGTCTTTTTCGCAGCATATAAATTTTTCACCGCTCGAGCGATTTGAAATAAATATTTCATTGGAAATTTTGGTGATATAAATTATCAGTTATTTGATGGAATGTTTTGTTGCCCAAGAGGAAAATGTATAAATATATAAGAATTGTAATCTTTTGGTGTTTCTGTCTTCTTGTACTCGATCAATTGTAATCTTTTCAATCTATAGATCAAAATAACCACAATCACAATCTTATAAATAGTCATGTCTACTTCTGATGTCTTAAGAATGGTCCTTATCGGTCCACCAGGTGCTGGTAAAGGTACTCAAGCTCCAAATTTAGTTGAAAAGTTCGGTGCTGCTCATTTAGCCACTGGTGATATGTTAAGATCTCAAATTGCTAAAGGTACCGAATTAGGTTTACAAGCTAAGAAAATTATGGATGCCGGTGGTCTTGTCTCTGATGATATTATGGTTAATATGATCAAAGATGAATTATCTAACAACCCAGCTTGTCAAAAGGGTTTCATCTTAGATGGTTTCCCAAGAACAATCCCACAAGCTGAAAAATTAGATCAAATGTTAGCTGAACAAAAGACTCCATTACAAGCTGCTGTGGAATTAAAAGTTGATGATGATTTATTAGTTGCTAGAATCACCGGTAGATTAGTTCATTTAGGTTCCGGTAGATCCTATCATAAGTTATTCAACCCACCAAAGGTTGAAATGACTGATGATATTACAGGTGAACCATTAGTCCAAAGAGGTGATGATAATGCTGAATCCTTAAAGAAAAGATTGGACGCTTATCACAACCAAACTGAACCAATTGTCGAATTCTACAAGAAGACTGGTATTTGGTCCGGTGTCGATGCTTCTCAAGCTCCAGCTACTGTTTGGGAATCCATTTTAACTGCTTTAAAGAGAAACTAAGAATCTTAGTATATTTTCATTTAATTTTTTTCTTTCTTAAAGAAACATGTTAATACCCACACATTTCCACAACTAATACCAGAAAACAATATATAATATAATATATATATATATATATATGATACAAATGAGTTTCATGATTTATTTATAATTAATTTAGTATATTTATGTAATCATTTTTAAATGATTTCTATTTATTCAGAATTTTCTTTTTAATTTTCCCCTTTATATTGGTTGATTTAGCATTTGTAATTCCATTGTTGTATTCATTGTAATATTAACCTTGGTCTAAATAACTCAAAAAAACTTGTAACATTACTGGTAATGTAGCAGCTAATTTGTATCTATATTCTATGATTGCTTGACATATATATCGTACGGCACGAAAGTCACCTATTTACATTTTTCAATATTTCAAAGGGCTAGTTTTAAAAACCCGATGAGAATAAACAAAAGATTTAAAGATCAATAAATATCAACTGATATAATTAAAACAAAGTTACATAAATATACTTTTCCATTGTATTATTATAATATAAAGATCCGATCTTTAAATATTTGATATTAATATTCCAATTCGCTCATCAACCTTTTTTTAAAACCTTTCAATAAGGTCATATCAAAATTAAGCATTAATATACTGGGGAATAACAATGAGCAGTGTATCATCACCAAATAACAAGAATAAGCATGACTCAAATAAAAATAATAATTCGTTTGAAACTCCAAACAATTCAACTAATAGTATAAAACTCGCCACTTCTACACCTCCAATTATACCAATAATGAAAATGACAAATCCACGGTTAAAAAAGACAATGACTTCATATAATTATACACCAACACAAAAGAAGGCGGCATTACAAGGACCTGCCCAAAGTAATCAACAAAATCAAGAGATATCTCAATCAAATCCTACTTTTCAAAAGGTTTCACAACCACAGGTAACAAGTCAAAAGAGATCTTTTCATTCGCCTGTACCACCATTGAACGTCATTAATAATAAACCATTGCATAAGAAACCCAAGGTTGGTACACAAAGATTAGCTGGGTTGTACGAAGATAATCCTTCAGAACAACGCGTCTCAGACAATGCATTATTAAATATGCTTAAATCAAATACTATGTTGAAAAGACGTCCTTCAAGTAAGAAAGCTCAAATATCTCCATCACTAAAAGTTCAATCAAGCACAGTTGTCAATAATGATAATACAATAACACAAAGTAAAAAGACACTGTTCGTTACTGATGAAGATGAATCTCTGATTGTTTCTCCTGCAAAACCAAAACGATCTGCTGTAGAAATCATACCGGATGATGAGGAAATAGAAGAAATAAGTACAGTTGAATCTAAAAGGAATGTTACAAAACAAAGCAATTATGCTACTCCAGTTCAATGTATTCAAGAAGCATCTCAGAAAGGGTCCCCCAGTAGGATTATGCCAGCAGTACCTGTCACAAATACCGCAAATAGCCCTGCTATTGTGAACAAACAAGTTCCAATTCAAGTTAATAAAGGAGCTCCTGCCAACTCAAAGGTACCCATTCCACTCCAGATCAGTGAACTAGTTTCTGTTGAAGTTAACAGATCTACACCTGTTCATGTGAATAAAGTAGCCGTTGAAGTTATTAAAAAAGCCCCTTCAAATATTGTAAATAAATCTGTCTTTACTCAAGTTAGTAAAAAGGCTCAAATGGATGCAAATGTTACTACTATATTAGAAGCCAGCAGATTGATGGATAAAGAGACAAATAAATTGGCTTCAATCAACTCCGACACGCCAAGTACAGATACAGTAAACAAGACACCTTCTGCTTCAGACAATAGCACAGCCCCAATGAAAACAAAATTATCTATTCCTATTCAAATTTCTAAGGTCACACCTGTTCACAATTCTGTTAAACCTCAAACACCTACTCCAACTAAACTTAAACAGCCAATTGTAACTGCAGTCAACAAAATCACTCCAATAAAGGCTAAATCATCTCTTCCCTTTCAAATAACTAAAATCACCCCAGTTCAGGTTAAAAAGTCAACTCCAATTAAAAGTAACAAACTCACATCTATGGCAATAAATAAGGATACTTCTACTGAACCTCATTCAGTCAGCTCTAATGATATTGCCGTAGCCAAATTACCTGATTTTACTAAAAGTGATACACCCAAGGCAAAAAATCCTGAGAACAATGCTATAAATAAGACTTCAAATACTGAGAAATTGTCATTGGCAACTTTGAACTTAAAAGTTGATGAATTCTATGGTTCTTCCAATAAATCCACGAAGGAAACACACACTCCTCTCCAAGAACAGGTAACTGGACGCATTATATTGAAAAGTTTACCAATGCATTCAAGAAATCGTAAATCTTTAAATAATTCAGTTAAAGAAACGTCTTCCCAAAGTAAAAGCGCGAATACTTCCCTTAACCTAGCTAGAGCTGAAACACCATCAAAAATCAAAGAGGATATTTCAAAACCTTTAGGTTCCGTTTCACTTCCTTTACCACCTAACGTTTTATTATCCAACTTGAAACATAAAAACTCTACCGAGAGCTCTGCCATTCCCAACAAACAGATATCACAAGAATCAAATTCCGGTAATGATTCACCCAAGTCTTCTAATATTAACTCTTCTAACATAAGCACACAAATTCCTCAAAGATCAGTTTTACCAGGCGTTTCAACTAAAACTCCCGAAGAGAAACAAAATAGAAATGTACCACCAGGTTCAAATATTTCAGCCAAAAGTGTTGATGTTTCTGATCTTCCTACTAAAAGTAACATTATAAACTCAGCAGACAGTGAAGCTATTGTGTCGGCAAGGAAACATACCATCGAATCGATAGAAAAAGCAAACCCAATACAAAGCACAGATAGCAGTATAGGTTCACTGCATCAACCATCACCAAATAATATTGTCCCAATCAATGGTACCGACCTTGGCGATAAAGGTGGAAATATTTTTAACAGTACAGATTCCAAAGTCGAATCTCCTATCAAACTAGTTCAAAAGGATTTGATAACTGAGATTGTTGAATATCCTTCTATTGAGAAAAAGCCCGAGTCTGTAAACACAAGTGCCAGGGAACCCGAAGTAAGTGAAATAAATATCAACAGTGATGAATCTGATGAAGACAGTGTTAGTAGCAAAAATGAAACACAACAAAAGGGTCTTACGGTTTCTGCTACAGAAGATAACAGGTCTTCAGTTAGTAATAATGCCTCAATGAATCACACAGAAAAGGGTTCCACTAAAATAAGGTCTATGGACGTTTCAAATTTGCTAAATTCTGAAGAGAACCAAACTGAGGTTCCTCATAGTTCTGAGTCTCAAATCTATACCACTGTAACAACACCCATTGAGGTTGTGCCACTCAACACCACTATGAAGGATTCTCGTGTTAACCCTGAAATAACAAATAGTCAGGCGCTTGAAGAACCTAACAAATGGAAACCTCCTGAAGTAGATGTTATAAACAAATCACATGAGGAATATGAAGAAGCAAAATCATTGAAATCTGCTAATAGAGACACGAATTTCGATGATAAGGATGTCGAAACAAATGTTGGAGATCTGGTTCAAGCATTAGTGAATTCTTCTCAATTTTTTAATGATGATTTAGGCGATGCTCAAATTGAAAACAAGAGTTCAAACATAGAAAGGTACACTTTCCCCGAGAACCCTATAACAAAAGACATCAAACCATTGATCTTATCCGCCTCTTCCACAGCTTCTGTAAAGGAATCGACAAGTACCGAGTCAACAAATATTAAAACACGGGTAGATAATTTAATGAGCCAGCTCTTTGAAACAAGTGAAAATGAACATACAAGTATCTATAAGAGAAAACATACAGGTAGCGTGAATACACCTGAAACTACCCCTAACAAAAAAGCAAAGATATCTCCTACTGTATCGGAACCTAAGGCTTCAACAGAAAATCTTGCTGAGAAAACTCAGAATAATCTGATGGATGATGTACCGTTAGACATCATTCCTTTACAAGCTTCTTTGCAGGTTTCCATTAAAAAAAATAATACTCCTAATAGTGTAAAGGATATTTTATCACATGATGGCCCCTTAGTCTCTACTGAACAAGCTGGATCTCTGGTAAATCTATTTAGTAGGTTTTCAAAGATAGTTGCAAAGGATTCACAGAAACGTGAGAAGTTAGAGGATAAAGATGATATTAGGGCTTCTGTTATCCAGTTTACTCCTGACATGGAAACTGGAACTTCAAAAGAATCTGAAGTGCCATCACCTACCCCTACTACTAAGATGGAAATCATATATATTTCAGATTCTGATGGAGATCAAGGTGATGTTTCAAACGCTTCAAGTATAGGAAGAAGTAGCATTCACTACATTAAAGATGAAAAAAATGTCCCTTTTAGTGAAGAAGAACAGGAGGAAGAATCAAATATTGACTCTTCAAGTTTGGTGGATCCATATGAAGAAAGAAAAAAGTTTGAACGTAATTTTACTATCTTTGCCAATGATAAGTTGAAAGATAGAGACATAATGGAAAAGAGTTTAGTGTCTGAGCTTATCACTTCCGGTGTCGCGCATCATTCACCTCTAAATCGCAATCCTACTGGTAGTGTTTCTAATAATATTTGCTCGGTTGATAATTTTGAAGGGGCTCATACAGTATTTTATCAACAAATACACAAGAAAGACCGTATTAGCTACCTTCCAATCGATCAACTGATAGATGAGGTAACCTTTAGGGATCAATACGCACTTTATCCAGAAAGTATTTCTCAAGAAGCTGATAAACCTGCAACTGTAGAAACTTCCCCAAGGGAATCTGTCAAAACCATTACGGAAAATATTTTAAGTACATCAACTCAAACTATGGGCTCAACTGAAATGAAGAATACTCACAGTGATTCACTAATCGAGTCATTGTCTTCAAAACATCCAGAAAGCGTTGACGATCCAGTTATAACTAATCCTGTAGAGCGTCCAAAACCTGTCACGCGTAACATTTTATCTTCGGATAGAAAAAAACAGAATGAACCATCAAAATTAGACCTAAAGGAAAGCATAAGCGTCAAAAATACTGAAACATTGGAAAAACGTCGTGTAAAGTTCAATTTACCAACTACCTCAGGACAAAATTCAACTATTTCAACACCAAAGAAATCAACCAAACAGGAATGGAAAAATGATTGGCTTACCAAACTAAAGGGTGCATCCATCTACTTCAGTTGTAAAGACATAGAAAACACTAAAGTGGAACACATTAAGGATGAATTCAACAAAATAGCTTACGTTTTTTGCAATATTTTTAAATGTGATATTAAAAATACACTTGATTCTGGAATAGACATTATCATCCTAGGAGAAATTGAATCTGAAATTAAGTTAAGTAAAGAAAACCTTTTTACATATTACCAGTCTGTGACAAAATTACTTGCTCCAGGAAAGATTATTAGAATTTGGTCGCTAGATAAGGTCTTAAGATTTATCAAAGATATGGCTATTGATATAGACACTATTACAAAGGACATAGCAAAGTCTTTCAATACTCAATACCAGCCACTACATAAATATAATGGCGATGGATCCAGTCACATAAAATCTCCAATTTTGCACGATGCTGCAAATAAAAATGCCAATATTATTGTATCGTCTCAAAGTGAAACCACAAGTGTTGCAAATAAGGTACAGATTCCTACTGTCGTAAATGGTAATGACGAAGCAGAAATTATTTCTGAAGATATTCGAAATGCGGCAGATGATCAGAAGGAAATTATAGATGTGGAAATGTTAGAAGATAACAAAGAAAAGCCTGCTCTAACTAAGTTCAAACCTGTGATTATTTCCAATTCCAAGGAAGTAGGTGCTGGCAGGTTAAAACACCTTAATTTGGATAATTCTGATGATGATTTAAAAGAAGAGTTAGATAATGGGTCAGAGGAAGAAGACTCCCAAAATTCAGAAGATGAATCCGATGAAGATTCACAAAATCCAGATGATGTATCTGAAGAAGCCTCACAAAATTCAGAAGATGAATTTGAAGAAGAAGAAGAAATGGAGACCAAAGAAAAATCTAAAGATGCAGATTACCAAGAGTCAGAGGATTCAGAAGTTTCAGCAAATTCAGTGGACTCAGAAGGTTATGACGAAGAACAGTATCAAGAAATGGTCAAATATTCCAAAAAACAAGGACACCATCAGTTAGAAGAAGAGCCAAATCATACCTTGGTAATAGAATCTATTCAGGAAGATGGAGAAGCTCGTACAAACTCAACAACAGAATCAGATGACAAATACAATAAAGAATTTGACAAGGATTCTGAAGAAGACCTGCAAGTAGAGGACTACCAAGATGCACAAGAACATCACCATATTCAGATAGAAACAGAACAAGAATCCAATCAAGAACAAGAATCCGACCAAGAACAAACTCAGACACCATCAAGATTACAACTCTTATATGCTGATGTAAAGAAGCGTTTCTTAGGGGAAGATAAGCAAAATGTGCTAGATTCAGATAAATCAGAAACAATCTTGGAGGAAGCGTTCCTTCTTGAGTTACAAGATATATGCAAGTCGTTCGAAGTTGCTGTCAAAGTTTGTGATACTAAATCCAAAAAATTAGAAATTGCTTATGAGACCATTGAAAGTTTGTGTATTGCACATCGTAAACAACAAGCTCAAATTTCTGGTCTTCGTGCTAGAGTGGAAGAACAGGAGAAAATCATTCAAACGGAGCGTGATAAGTCAAAAAGAGCTATGAATGAATGTCTAAAGGCGTTGGTAGCAAATGAAAGTCTTAAAGCAGAATTAGAGAACCAAAAAAAGAAAACTCAAAGATAAGGTGGAATGTTTATTTCTACTTTTAAACAATCGGAACTAAATTTGTTCATACCTGTACCTTTTTAACTATTATATATAAAAGTTTACATCAACACAAATTTTTAATCATTTATCTTTATTACTATCTATATTTTTCTCTCTCCAGTTTTGTGTCAAATTTTTGTATGTTGCGTTTAAGATATATTTTTTTAATGCCTTTTTAATTTATATATCAATCTTTTGTTTGATATCTACAAAACGTCCATGTTAAAATAAGAACACCACTGTAATAAACACATATAGAAGGTTAAACAAATATCCAACGGGCCGTTAAATACCTCGGTTACGTGAATAAAATACATTTACTTATACAGCGCCATGTATAATGGGAGGTGGAATAATAGTAAATCGAATTACAACTCCTCCTCTTCTGATAGACACAACCGTTACTCTGACAATAACGATGGCTTTCAGAAGTCTAACCAGAGACATCCTTACAGCAGATACAACAATAACACTGGTAATAATAACAGAAATCAAAGTCGACGCACTCAAGAGCAAGATAGAGTAAAGTCACTTATTCCTCAAAATGGAAGCATCCAATCTTTAGCCATCCTAGAAGAATTGAGGTCCTCTTCCACCGATAAACGAAACAATATCGAACCAAGCAATAAACATGGACACACTGAAAGTCCTCCTCCTTCTTATATCAAGAATAATACCTACGAAAGGAGTCCCATATCCACACCTAATGAGACCATAATAAAACCCACTGATACATCTACTTCTGCTGTACTAAAACCCAATTCAAACCCTGCATCACCAATTGCTAAGAATAAATCTTCTACCACTCCAACTGCAAGAAATAATAGCGATTCATTAATTAATAGAAGAATCACAGCAGCTAGTAGCCAAATAGTTGCCACAACTAGTGAAAATGTTCCAAATGATAAAGCTCAAATGGATACTGCAGAGGTATCCAATACAAGCTCTGTTTCTGATCCAAGCGCAGATAACTTTAAAAATGATTATTCAAAAGAAGAAGGAAAGCTATCACCAAATGAAACTCAAGACCAAAACAACAAGATTAATAATCCAGACAACATCTCGGTTTCAATAGTGCAACCAGAAGTCCAAAAGCTCAAAAACTCCAGAGAAAAGAGGGTGACTGATTCCAGCTTTTTTATTTCAAATAAAAAAAGTAAGTTAAAGCCTTTATTTGGAAAATCTAACAACTTAGCTTTTAACCAAACTAACACCTCGATGAATGAAACGCAAAGTGAAAATGTAGAAACTTCTTTGAAAAATATGGAACCACCAAGTAATGAAACGCTAAGAAGTCCTTTTCTAAAGGCTGAATCTTCAAAGGAAACTTCAGCTACTGACAATGAAAATTGTTCATCTCAAAAACTTCCCGATTTTCAGAAACTAAAAGCTGCACTTTCCTCATTAATTGCAAAAAGACCTCTTCCACATTCTAATGATATAAGTAAGACCCGTGGTGCTTCTATAAAATTTGGAGAAGAGGTGAAATCAAGCAGCCCGTCTCATAGTACGCCACATATAGAAGTTAATGAAAAAGAAAATATACCTGATCCGATTGATAATGCTATTTCTGAAACTGATAAAAATCCATTGATTTTACTTACTGAAGACATAGTAATTAAGCGAAAGACATCTCGGGTAAAAGAACCATTTCCTACGTCTACATTATTAACAGCTACAGATGGTGCGAATAGAGTCGAAGAAGTTATAAAAACTGACAGAATCGAAGATCATAACTTAAAACACAACAGTACAGTCGATATAAATAAATATATGATGGAGAGGGACTCAATTCCTAATCACAACGAACAAAATACATCAATAGTTAACAAAGATGACTTTGTTCTTCACAGTGAAGGAAATAAAGGCCAGGAAATTAAAGATCAAGATATCAATGAGAAGAAAATTATACATTCAGACTCAGTTCCAGAACCGGCCACCGCAAATACACAAAATCCTGATGTGAGGGTGGTTTATCCTCTATCTCATGTTAGTTCAACTTCGATTAATGCAAACCCTATTGACAATAGTAGTATAGAGACTACTAAGTCACGCGATGAAGGTCGTTCCGATGCCATGCAAATTCAAAATAAAATAGCTCCATCGCCTGAGAACTTGGTACAAAAACCAATAGCTGATACCATTCAAAAAGGTTCTGACTCTGCTTCTGAAAAGGTACTCCTAGTTAAAGCTGAAGAAATGCCTCAAGCCAAATCTGGTGACGATGTAAATTTGGAACAAACTTTAAATATTCATAATAGTGAGGGAAATACAAAGGTAGAACATGTTGTTATACCAGATAGTAATTCGGATGTTGTTAAGCTAGATACTACCACTTTTAAGGGCCCTACTAAATATGTATCATCTTCTACAACGGAACTTGAAGTTACAAACGCTAATGAAGAGCATAAACCGGAAACAGTTACGTTAGCTCATGACGGTGATGTCGTAATGGAAGATGCATTTGAACAGAGTAACAATGATTCTATTGAGGAAAATTCTATAAATAATATTGCTTCCAAAAGAATCCCTAAGGACAAAATCTCAAGAAGAACAACAACATCTTCGTTAATTAAGACTGATGCTAGTGCAATAACAGAAACAAGTTATAAAAGAATAATTTCTAGACTGAAAGGAAAGGTTACTAAAATGAAAAACGAAAAAACCCTAATGAATAGTCAGGTTAGCAGATTATCTAAAGAGATTTTAAATTATGAATTAAAAGTATCTTCGTTGATTGGTAAAATTAGTGACATAGAAAATGACAGACATGGCCTTGAAAAAGCTTATAATAGTCTTTGTGCCAAGCTTAAGGAAGAAGGTGACAAAAATATAGCTGGTGATCACCAGATTCTTTCAAGTAACACAGATGGGGGATCTAATGCTTCAGAAGTAGCCAGTTCAGAATTATTGTCTTTAGAAAAGAAAGTCGCTGAGAGAATAGAGGAATACCGTAAGTATACGAAACTACTTACCGATAGACAAAAAACTTCTTCGTTTACCCCTGTTGAAGATTTACAAGTATCTATGGAAAGTCCATTAGTTAAAGAACTAAAAAATAGATTAGTTAAATCAAGAAGGGAAGTGATCCAAATACAAAGCCTCATGAAAACTCGTACAATAAGTTTAAATTCCTACCTGACCAAAGTCCAAAATGAGAATAAATTGCTTAAAGCAGAGTTAGCTAAAAGTAAGGAATATTTTAGTTCAATTGGTAGCTACATGTCAAAGTTTAATGAGACAACTATGAAGTATAAAAAAAACTCAGAAGAACAGGCTGCTAAAATCTTAGAATTGAACAGAAAGATAAAATCAAAACCGAATAACTCCTCAATGAATGGCGACCATGAAAAAGTAACCCAGGCTAATTCCTCCTTAACTATAAAATGTAACAAACTTTTCACAGCCTATCAACAAATTTATGATCAATTCACCGTTACCAAAGAAAAAGTTACTGGGTTGAAGGCATCACTTTTGAAGGAACAAAACTTAAATTCAGAACTCGGCAAGGTAATCAATCAACAAAATAGCACCATCAAAATGCTTTCTCAAAATCCAAGCAATGGCAGTGGAGAAGATAGCTCTGAAGGTTACTGGAAAGGTGAATATGAGAGAGTGGTGCAAAGAAGAAATGAGGAGTTTAGGCAAACTCAGCTTCAAATAGCCAACATTCATAAAAACTATCTAAAATTGCTTGCCGATAAAGAGAAGGGCTATCAAGAAGTGTTACAAAATTTGACTTCCAATCCCTTATCAACAAATTCACCAGTGGACAATTTTGCTCAATTATCAAACATCAATGGGAATAATGATGCAGGTCCAGAGACTACTTTTGTGATCAATACGAACAAGACTCAACAAAATAGTAATTCCACGTTACTACGACCTTGAGAGAAACAGTTTACTGGGACGTCCTGATTCGCACGTTCAACAGCCATTGGCTGGTGATGCTATTAATGCTGGTAAACATACAAGCCAAGCTATAAATAGTTTACCACTATTTTTTAATTCAAAAACTCAACCCAACAATCGTCCAACACAAACGTACAATCCCTTCGCCACAAATGATACGATGCCACTTAGACAAGATTCTAATGTATCATCAATTGTGGGAACAAATGATCCCACATCGAACGAAAACTCGAATAAACAGATTCAAAATAGAAGCCTTTTTGTTTCTGGGGACTCTGAACCAAAGAGTGTTGTTCCACATTATTTTACCTATTTGCCTTCAAGTAGTAAGACAAGACAAAATTCGAATAGCGATAAGAATGTGCCGGTATCCATATAGACGAGAGTTGTAGAGTATTTTGAAATATAAAATTTTCTAACCAATATATCTACAATTTATTTATTCTTATGTGAGGTAAATGTTCTATTACAAAAGGGTTATATACGGTATCTTTATGTAATTATATATGAGTTATATGCTATACGTTTCTGGTTTCATTATAACAAGTAGCGTGGAAATATTTCCCATCGACCTGAATAGTGTTTTTCCATATCCATTCCCCTGTTTCATCGTCATACACGCTGGTAACCTTTTCCTGACAGATTGGGCATTTATAAGAACTGTCCACCATGGATTCCGGAACCACAACATATTGATCCGATAATTCGCGTGTTTGGTCAGACTCATCATTATGATTATCATAACGGCTGCTATCATGTTTATGAGGGCTACGTATATTTTCATTTGATCTTCTTCTCTTTCTTGCAGTACTAGAATTGTCATTATTGTTTCTTTTTCTATTATCTACACCTGGTTTATTATATTCATTAAAATCGTTATCAAACCTAGTTGAGACAATTTCATCATCCTTAAAATCAATCCAGTCTGAATCTGGGATGTACCAATTTCTTGATTGAATATTTCTTTGTGTGGCAGTAAAGGATGAAGCATTGTCATTCTCTGAGTTATATGAAGAACCTTTAATTCTCTTATTTATTCTGAAATGCCAATCTAAATGATAACCTTGTAAATATTTTTCATTTGTTGTATTACCAAATCTTTTACCACAAGTACTACATTTATTTGGCTTACCACGATAAAGAAGGTGAATGAAATTATTCATTACTACCATAGAATTATCATTACTTGTAATATTCTGCTGACTTAATTGTAAATTTGGGGCATTATTTAAGTTAATGTTATTCACAGTCATGATAGCATTAAAATCATTTAAAATATTTAGCAAAGTTGGAATTGAAGGTAACTCACGACTTAATTTTTCTTCTTCAGATTTACCATTACCCTCATCATTATTTTTACTATTTAATTTATCAAATAATGTAATGATAGAAGCCTTTTTTGGAATAAAAAGAAGATTCTCTTTGCTTAATGAATCGTATAGACTTTGTATTTTATTTAATTTATTTTGTTTGCCTATTTCCACTATTTCTTGAGTGTTTAATATGTTATTTGGGTGATTTGAACTTAATGATGGATTTGGTACAGGAGTTACTGAAGAGGTGGTACCAAACAGAGTAGAGAACCCCATAGGAGTAGCGCTTGAACTTTGTGGATTAGAATCAGAGTTAATATTATTGTTATTATTATTATTATTATTATTATTATTAGTATTATTATTATTAAATAAGGGTATAATTGGAGTACCACTCTTAGACGGACTATTACTATTTATACTGTTAATAGTATTATTATTTTCATTTTGTCTTTGTTGCAATTGTTGTTCTCTTTCCTCCTTCTGTTGTTGTTGTAACTGTTGCTGTTGTTGTAATCTAAATCTCTCTTGTAAAAAATGTTGATCTTGAGCAAAGACTTGTTTCAATTGTAACTGAACTTGTTTTAAAGCATTTGTAGATAATTTTTCTTTAGCTAATACATTTCTTAACTGTTTTAAGACTTCTAGTTTAGTTAAAAGTTTATTATAATCATCAGGATTGTTAGTTTGAGTAAAATTTTTCACTCTTTCATTAGTCAATTGAGTCAACTTATCTATTTCTTTTAACAATAATGGTACAGTTGGAGTTGGCAATTTATTTTCAAAATTTTTTTGATGTAAAGCACTTGCTTTCAGAAGAAAATTTTCAATTACTGTTAATGTAGTCTTATCAAAGACAGGTTCACCTGTTGAAGTTGTTGGTTGTAACCAAGATTTGAAAAGATTAATCATTTTCGTTCTCACTTGATTATTAACAATTAAATATGTCTTCTTATACAATTTAAATAAATTCTTGCTGAAAAAAATTGTATATGGTGAACCAGCATTTTTACAAATTGAATCTAATGCATAAAATGCAAACAATTTTTGTGTGGGAACACATTTATCAATTCTATTCTCTAAAGATTCCACAAAGTATTTAGCACATGATATATTTTCTTCAGCCATCTTGGTTAGTGTGGTAATAATGGGTCTTGAATTGAAAGTTAATTCTTTCAAAACTGAATCAAATTGTTTTACCACAGCTTCCACATCACTATCCATTGTTAAAGAAGAGTTATATGCTTGTTACAAAATGGGTTATATGCAAATGGAAAGACTCCTCGGATAGGTTGATTAGGAGGTTATATTGAATATATCTTCAATCAGTTTTAATAACTTCAATTTCAATGTGTATTTCTTCCTTTTTTGGATTTTTAAGAAACCAAAAAGAAAAAAAAAATAAATCAATGCTTTCAAGAGACCAAATAAAGTGACACAAAATAACTTAAATATTATTATTATACAACTTATTCTAATTTATTTAATTATATATATATATAATGATTAAATTGGATTTGGTAATCTTTTGAAACATGCAATGTATTTAGCACCTTTCTTTCTTTCCACTTTTTTACCTTCTTCAGTAGAATTTCTCATAATAGTCACGCATTTATCTTGAGATTCCCAATCCTTTGATAATCTTTCAAATAATGGATGTTCTTCTAAATGTTTAACCATCCAGTGATGTAAATCTTCAACATCGGTAATTGTATAAACAACACCACCTTCCTTTAAGACATAAGCATATTCACTTAATAAGGTGTTAGTAATGATTCTAGCTTTATGTTTTCTTTGTTTAAAATGTGGATCTGGGAAACAGAAAAACATCTTTGATAATTGAGCTTTATGGAAGAAATTTGGTAAAAATTTCATGGCATTACCTCTTAAGACACTAATATTTTGATATTTATTTTCAGCTTTATGATTATTTCTTAATGCAATGATTCTATCCTCGACATAATTTGTCACTTGAACACGAATTTCCATCCCAAGAATTAAATCTTCTGGGAAAGCTGGAGATAAATCAACAAGAAGACCACCAAACCCACAACCAATATCGGCAATTGTAACATTTTTGGTCATTTCCTTTTTATCTGAATCATAATAGTAAGGATATAATTTGGACCAATCCATTGCATCTGGATTTAATGGATATTCCAATTGATGATCAGAGAATGGATTGGAATGAGCTCTCTGTCTGTAAAACTTTTTCTTAGGTAAATCAATCTTCTTATCATTACTCTTCGTGTCTTCTTCATCTATATTATCAAAAGCGACATGTTTCGATTGTTTTCTGTTTTCTTCCTTGGAGATACGGTAAGCATATCTCTTAGAGGATGGGTCAGCAATACTTAGAGGCTTAGCTTTCATGGTCAAGAGTGCGTTGTTTATGGATGGTTTCCAGGTCAGAACAATTACAATATCTTTTGTATAAAATGTAGTAATCACTGTTTAAAACTCATCGCAAATTCGATATTTAAAATTTTAAAGTGTCGTGGTGCATGATATTTTCAACATGTAATAACAATTAAAGTAACAATATAAAGTAAACATTAGGGACAAGATATTAGATCTATAACAAAATTGAAATAGCATTGAAAGGCTCTATTTAAAACTAATTCGACATTATAAGTCATTAATAAGACAAGTAAGATACTTATTATTGTTTTGCCGGGATAAGAATACCCTATCTTTAAAGTGAAATTTAACAAATTCAAAGCCAGATTTTAAGTAAATTCAAAAGGACAACTAAGTATTGTGAATAAAACCACTTTAAAGAAACACATTTACCTAGAGATATAAATCAAATTAATTACAGATATATATATTATTTTACATATGGAACAAAACAAATATCCACCCCACTTATCTGAATTCTTTTCAATAGTGAATAATAAAGATAAAGGACCAATACAACCTATAAATAATAATAATAATAATAATAATAATAATAATAATAATAATAATGTACCATCACAAACAACAAATAATATAATATCAACTGATTCAAGTTCAAGGTTATCAACACCACAAACACATCATCGATATAATAATTCAATATCATCAAGTTTAAATTCAAATTCAAGTTGTTTACAAAATTTAGATATGATTATTACAAGTAAAGATATTGAACAATTGACTACATTCTTAACTCAATTGAAAAATGTTTCAATCAAATATTCCAAATCATTAGAGACATTAGCTCATGATACATTAGAATTTTCAAATATAATTAATGATTTAACTCAATTGAAAATATGTCCCAATGACAATAAAATAATTAAGAACTTATTAGATTCAAGTGGATTATTTCAAATCATAACAAATCATCATTTAATCCTTGCAAATTCAATAAAGACATATTTAGTTAATCATGTAACAGATTTAATTGATAAGATTCAATCATATTATAATTCTACACATAATAAATTTACTAAATTTGATCAAATACAGTCAATTAAATTAAATCAATTGAAACGTGATTATTATCATATGGACAAGAATAAGAAACAAAAGAGTAAACAGAGATTTGATGATAATTTAATTCAAATTAGACAAAATTTAAATGATTTACAATTACAAGTTAATGAAATGGAATTAAATAGATTTAATTATTATCAAGATTTAATTCAATTTAATGATGGCGTTTTCAATGATATTATTAACAAATTAGCTACGATATCAAAGATACATTTGGAAATTAGTGAAAACATTGCTAGAAAGAATTGGCCAGATGGTGGATTAGATCAATTATTAAACTGTTCTGATGATATCTTATATAATAATAAAGATAGTGGAAAGGATGAAGAAGAAGAGGAGATAAATGAGGATGCTACTGAACAAGTAATTGAAGACAACCTTATATCTCATACAAATGAGAGTGATACAGTTAATAACACACCTACATTATCAGCATCATCAGCACCAAATGATGATATCTTAACGACACCAACATCACCACATAAGAGGAATGATTCTAAGACATCATATTTTAGCATAGAAAACGTTCAAAACAATCAAGTGATGACTACGACAACAGAATCTGAAGAACTTGATTATGATGAAGAACGTGATCAATCCTTTTCGCTACCTCTAACCATGGCCTCCCAGACAAATGTGGATAATCAACATGATAGTGAGAGTGAGAGTGAAAATGATAATGATAGTGATGGTGAAAGTGATGATAGTCAATTATCTGCGATTGTCAGCCAAAACAGTAGAACAGTCATGGATCAATCTAGTATATAATAAATATTTTAGAAAATATAGATATAGATATGTGAATCTCTAAAGACAAGGACATTATAATTTTTTTTTATATACAACGATATTTAACAGAATGGAAGAATATATAGATGTAAAATTGAAATAGGCAAAAATGATTTCTACCAAAATTTCTACCAAGATTTATTTGATTTGTTATTGTTATTATCTTTAGTCACATCATTAGGATGTTCCCCCCATTCTTTTAACAATTCTTGAGTTTGTGGTGTTTTGGAATTATCTTTATGTTTTAACATTGGTTTCTCTTTCCTTTGAACGGTTTCAATAGCCAATTGAGCAATTTCAAAACTTTTCCTTCTTTGTAACCTACATTGTTCCCACCCCACAACTGAACCGAATAATAGGCCGCCTATGGACCAATTTATTATTTTATTCCAATATGAAACACCCATTAATGGTTTTCTTTTCTTAGTTATGATTGCAGTGGAAAGACCCATTAAAAACATTGCCGAAAACCCTAAGATACCTGCATCTCTAAAACATGGGATATTGACTAAATTAGCCAGGGTAAATTCTTCCTTGGATACTGTACCCCATGCTTGCTTCAATGTACTGGAAGTATCAGTTGTTTGTGTTTTATTCGTAGTGTTATCCTGAAATCTTGGATCTGTATCCTTTAAGAGAATCTTTTGACCAGGAGTGTAGTTAGTCTTAATAGGTTCCTGAGAGGTGTTGATTGGAGAAGATTGTTCTACTTCTTGTGAAGTTGTATTACCAGACCAAGGCCACTTCATGTTTATGTGTTTGATTATCTTTTATCACTTACGACTTCCACATCTCCCTTTCAAGTGAACTTTAAAATGGATCGTTTTCTTATTGAATAAATTAAGAGTCTTATTTATCATATAATATCCAATTATCATTTACAAGAACCATTTACTCAGCAGAGGTCTCTCCTTCTCTTTCTCTTACACACACACACATCTACATTACACATTATACACAGTTATATCTTGTCTTACTATCATTCATCACTCTTATTACTAATTTGCACATACTAAATTCAAGTATTCAACTTTTTTATTGCTCGAGAAATTTTGGCAGTGGTTACTTTTTTCACAAACGACAACGTCGATCTTTTAATTGTTCACTTCTCAAATTAATATATAAAGATTAACAAGAGCTTTGCGATATATATAAATTATACATACAAGTGTTCCTGAAGGTTGTCATCTTTATATTTGTAGAATAATCACAATCATAACAGAGAGATAAAGGATGTTACGTTCTCAAAGGGTTAGTTTGTTGGGTAAATCATTATCTTTAACAAGATCTATCTCTCAAAGCACAAGTTTTCAAGCTTCAGCAGCTACAGCTAGTTCTACAAGAACTTCCACTATCCCATTAGATCATGCTTCTAATGACACAGCGTTTGATTATGATGGTTTCCTAGATACAGAATTAGATAAGAAACGTAAGGATAAATCCTATCGTTATTTTAATAATATTAATCGTTTAGCTAAAGAATATCCATTAGCACATCGTAAATTAGAGACAGATAAAGTTACTGTTTGGTGTTCTAATGATTACTTGGCGTTGTCAAAGAATCAACAAGTCATGGATGTCATGAAACAAACTATTGATAAATATGGTGCTGGTGCAGGTGGTACTAGAAATATCGCGGGACATAATAAATTAACTCTTAGATTAGAATCTGAATTAGCCACATTACATAAGAAAGAGGGTGCCTTAGTGTTTTCTTCATGTTTTGTTGCTAATGATGCTGTCTTATCATTATTAGGCCAAAAATTGAAAGATTTAGTTATCTTTAGTGATGAATTAAATCATGCCTCGATGATTATTGGTATTAAACATGCCAATACAAAGAAACATATCTTTAAACATAATAATCTTGCTGAATTAGAAGAACAATTATCACAATATCCACGTAATCAACCCAAATTAATTGCATTTGAAAGTGTTTATTCAATGGCTGGTTCCGTGGCTGATATTGAGGCCATTTGTAATTTAGCAGATAAATATGGTGCAATGACTTTCTTAGACGAAGTCCATGCAGTGGGTCTTTATGGTCCACATGGTGCTGGTGTGGCAGAACATTTAAATTTCGATTCTCATTTAAAAGCTGGTATCAAGACACTACCAAAGGGGGTGGCCAATGTAATGGATCGTATTGATATGATTACTGGTACTTTGGGTAAATCATTTGGTACTGTGGGAGGGTATGTTGCCGCGTCACAAAGGCTTATTGATTGGTTTAGATCCTATGCCCCTGGTTTCATCTTCACCACAACATTACCACCTGCCATAATGGCTGGTGCCGCTGAGGCAATTAGATATCAACGTGTCCATTTAAATTTAAGACAAGATCAACAAAGACATACAATGTATGTAAAACAAGGTTTGAATGATTTAGATATTCCTGTGATCCCAAACCCATCACATATTGTCCCTGTATTAATTGGTAATGCAGATTTGGCAAAGAAGGCATCAGATTATCTTATGAATAAACATAAGATTTATGTTCAGGCTATAAATTTCCCTACTGTGTCTCGTGGTACTGAAAGATTAAGAATTACTCCGACCCCGGGCCATACCAATGATTATTCTGATATTTTATTAGACGCTATTGATGATACATTCAATGAATTACAATTACCAAGAATTAAAGATTGGAAATCACAAGGTGGATTATTAGGTGTTGGTGAGGGTAATGCCGAGGATGTTAAACCATTATGGACCGCTAAACAATTATCATACAGTAATAAAGATCTAAATCCCAATGTATTTGATGATGTTATGGAAGAATTAGAGGTATCAAGTGGTATTCATATTTAAATAATATAAAGTTATAGCTCTGTATATAATAATTTGATATAAAGAAAAGAAAAGAAAAGAAAACAAAAAAAGATGATTTATTTATTTATTTAAAAAAGTATAGAAAAAAAGATAAAAGGGAAAAAGAAAATTATAAAACATTTTCATGTTGAATTTCACTGTCGTTAAACTCTTTTGTAGAAGTTGATTCCGGGTTTGAATTTGGAACATTTGGTAAATCAATCCCAGTAGAGGTGGAAGAAGAGATTGGCACTTCAGCAGCTAATTTAGTGGTAGTAGAATCATTTGAAATACCTTGCTTTTGTTTATAATTATTTAAAAGAGTATTTAATGGACCAATTTTTTTAATTGTTGGTTCCACTTTATTACAAATTTGATTACAAATTTGATTTGATTTGGTCTTAATGGTGGTACAAGCACAATTTAACATTGAATCGATTTCCTTTTGATAGGTGACATAAACAATTGGTAAAGTGAACATGGCCAACACAGAAACAAATAAAATGGTCCACACGGAGAACCAAGAAAATAATTTATGTAACGCAAAAGCGATTAAAGCAGCTTTGAAAGTATTTTTTGGAACTTGAGCAAAGACTAACATTCTAAATTTAGCTTGTTTAACAGGTAAATTTTTCAAAAATTCATCAAAATATGGTTTAATGATGGCGACAGTATTTGGACATTCTTTAATACCATATTTAGTGATAAGACCTTGACCTAAGAAAGCCTTTGATAAAAATTCAATGGTACCAGTGGTTAGAAAGATAGTATAGAATAATTTTAAAAAGAAGGTAATTAAATTAACTTTTTTAAGGATTAAAAGAGTTAAAATTGAACCAAAGAAGTATTTACCAGTTTCAATTGGATTTTTCCATAATAAAAGATCACAATTACAATTGCAATTAGCACTCTTAGACATTTTTTTGTATTTGCTTGTGTTGTTTTATTTGTTTTGTTGAAAGTTAAAAAAGCCCAAAGCCAAAAACTCTAGGAGAACGAAATAAAACGAAATAAAATGAAATAATAAGTTACAATCAATTGCTTTATATAAATTAGAAAGAAGACAACGTCAAAGTGGAATTGCCACCGCTTGGTAAATTTGGAAAATTGTAAAATTATTGAGTGTTTTTTCAATGCACTGCAAAATTTGAAGATAACGAAATTACCGTTATTTTTATTGTTAGTATTAGGGGATGTGTCGTTGTGTACGGGTGTGCTGTTGTAGGGACTGCATTATATTATCGTTATTGAGCGAGACCGAGACGGCGACCGCGAGGGTCTTGAGAGGAGAGCGTCTTGAGAGCGTCTTGAGAGTGTTGTACGGCAGTAGGGTATGGTGGCAGTAGGGCACGAAGAGCCGCCCACAGCTCGAACCGCAGACAACACAACCAAATAACAAATCCATCGGAAATCCCACTTCGAGCGTAAATGTCCCACAAAATTCCCATGGATTTATTATTAACCGAGAGTATTGTATTATTATTTATTATGATCATAGATCTAAGACTCATTACAATTATTAATACAGTGAATATTCTCCCGTATATAAACTGATACTCTCTTGATCTTATACTCCCAACACTCTCAACACCGTGTGACAAACACTCAAATATACTACGTTGCAATAGAACTATGCTACGTTTCCACAGAAATATTCACGTCACTTCAAGACTATTAAGTGGTCAAAATTTAACTGAAAAGATTGTACAAAATTATGCAGTTAATTTACCAAAGGGCAAATTAGTTCACTCGGGGGATTATGTCTCCATTAAACCAGCTCATTGTATGTCACATGATAACTCATGGCCCGTAGCATTGAAATTCATGGGTCTAGGTGCTACAAAGGTTAAAGATACAAACCAAATTGTAAACACTCTGGATCATGATATTCAAAATAAAAGTGAAAAAAATTTAACTAAATATAAAAATATTGAAAATTTTGCCAAAAAACATGGATACGATTTTTATCCAGCTGGTAGAGGTATTGGTCATCAAATTATGATCGAAGAAGGTTATGCCTTCCCATTAAATCTTACCGTGGCATCAGATTCACATTCAAACACTTATGGTGGGCTTGGTGCCTTAGGTACACCCGTAGTTAGAACTGATGCCGCCGCAATATGGGCCACAAGTCAAACTTGGTGGCAGATTCCACCTGTAGCTAAAGTTGAATTAATTGGTAATTTACCTAAAGGTACCTCAGGTAAAGATATCATTGTCGCTTTATGTGGGATTTTCAATAAAGATCAAGTATTAAATCATGCCATTGAATTTTCAGGGGAAGCAATTAAATCTTTACCCTTAGATTATAGATTAACCATTGCTAATATGACTACAGAATGGGGGGCTTTATCTGGTGTATTCCCCGTGGATGAAATCACTTTACAATGGTATCATAATAGATTACAACAAATTGGTAATGATAATCATCCAAGAATTAATTCAAAGACATTAAAACAATTAGAAAATAATGCTAAGATTGTTAAACCTGATGTAGACGCCAAATATGCTAAAAAATTAACGATTGATCTTTCTACTTTGACTCATTACGTCTCTGGTCCAAATTCTGTCAAGATTTCAAACACTGTTACTGATTTATCAAGACAAAATATTAAGATTAATAAAGCTTATCTAGTTTCATGTACAAATGCACGTTTAACAGATTTAAAAGCTGCCGCTGATGTAATCTGTCCTACAGGTGATATAACTCAAATTAATAAGATTGCCCCCGGGGTAGAATTTTATATTGCTGCTGCATCATCAGAAATTGAAAAAGCCGCTAGATCTTCTGGTATTTGGGATAAATTATTAGCCGCAGGTTGTTCTCCATTACCATCAGGTTGTGGTCCATGTATTGGTCTTGGTGCTGGTTTATTAGAAGCCGGTGAAGTAGGAATCTCTGCCACAAATAGAAATTTTAAAGGTAGAATGGGGTCCCCTGATGCTTTAGCTTATTTGGGTTCTCCTGCTGTCGTTGCCGCCTCTGCTATCTTAGGTAGAATTGGTAGTCCAGAAGAAGTCTTAGGTGTCACGCAATTACCATTTAATGGTATTAAATCCTCTGTTGAAGAGTATCCAGTGGAAGAATCATCTACTACTACTAATACAACCGCTGAAAAGGGTAATGTGGAAATCTTAGATGGCTTCCCAAGAGAAATCACTGGTGAATTAGTCCTTTGTGATGCTGATAATATCAATACTGATGGTATTTATCCAGGTAAATACACTTATCAAGATGATGTATCAAAGGAAACAATGGCTAAAGTTTGTATGGAAAATTATGATCCAGATTTTGGTTCAAAAGTTAATGCAGGTGATATCATCATTAGTGGGTTCAATTTTGGTACTGGTTCATCAAGAGAACAAGCCGCTACTGCAATGTTAGCCAAGGGAATTAGATTAGTCGTGGGTGGTTCTTTTAGTAATATCTTTTCAAGAAATTCAATTAATAATGCTTTATTAACTTTAGAAATTCCAACTTTAGTACAAAAATTACGTGCTAAATATAATAATAATAAATCTAAAGAATTAACCAAGAGAACTGGTTGGTTCTTGAAATGGGATGTTCCAAATTGTAAAGTTACAGTCACCGAAGGTTCATTAAATGGTCCAATCTTATTAGAACAAACCGTCGGTGAATTAGGTACAAATTTACAAGAAATTATCGTTAAAGGTGGTCTTGAAGGTTGGGTTAAATCTCAATTATAAATTTTTTGAATCATATTTATACAAAAACTTATTTATTTATTTATCTTAAACTAATTTATTTATTCTCTAACAATAATAGATCTCACATCTTAATAAGGTTTTTTTTTTTCAATTTTTTTTTTTCAATTTGCATTTAATATACAAGTTATATTTTTTATAATACACACTAGATGACTATTCAAAAGGAAAATATCCACGGGTAAAAGCAATTCAATGAATCTATAACAACATTGTCACAATATGGATAAATATACAAGTATAATCACAGATGAAAAATTCTCCAATCTATCGTTAACTGTTACAAAATATCCTAAAACTTTATTCCATTGGGAAACTTTAATAAATTTCCTTATCACAAGAACATCACCAATAAATAAAACTATTGATCCACAATTATATCAGTTAATAACATCCACTTATGAAAATATGTTATATAATTTCCCTTTCTTGGAAAATTATCATATTGATTACGCTTTGTTTGAATATAAATTAAGTCATATAAAACAAATGAATAAAATTTTCAAGAGAGCTTTATTAATATTTAATAATAGATCTTTACTCATATGGATTCAATATTTGAAAATGTGTAATGATTTAATATCAAATAATAAAGAATTATTCTCAAAATATGAATTAGCTGAAAATTTTATTGGATTACATTATTTTAGTGGTGAATTTTGGAATTTATATCTAGAACAAATAAAACTAAGATGTAATGATAGTAATAAAAAATATATTATCTTATTAAGAAAATTATTAGAATTACCAATTTATAATTCTAGTAAATATTATGCTTTATGGTTACAACAAATTGATCAAATTAATGATTTAAAACAATTAACTAAATTCGTTTCCAAAGATGATTTAATTAATAAATTGAAAATTGATATAAATTTTAATGGTAGAAGAGGTCCATATTTAATTGAAGCAAAAAAATTATTGAAAAAATTTACAAAAGAATTATGTATGGTACTACAATTTCAATCTTTAGAACTTTATTCACTTTTTGAATCCAAGATTCAAATTCATTACTATACATCAAATGATCATTTAATTGATACTAAAGAGATTAATACTTGGATTAAATATCTTGATTTTACAATTAATTTGAATATTGAATCCTTAACACATTTAAATTTTCAAAGAGCATTAATATCATTAGCCAACTATGATATAATATGGATTAAATATGCCCAATGGATTATTGAATATAAAGAAGATTTCAATTCTGCTAAAGATATCTTATTACAAGGCTTAAATCACTCTTTGAAAAAGAGCTCCATACTCAAAATTTTATATTCTTTATTGGTTAAGATAAATGATATGAATTCATTACAAAACATATTAAATCAAATATCTGAATCATTTAATAATTCTATTGAAAATAGTGACGATTTTGCAATATTTTGGGATTATATTCAGTTCAATATTTTCTTACAAAATTCATTACCACAAAGTAGATATTCTTCAGATCAAAAATCATCAAATGGTGAATCAACATCTTACAAAATTTTATTACCAGAAATTGTGCTTAATAAGATAAGATTAAGACTAGATGATAATAACAAAAACAATGATTCGATGACAATAATAAATGCAATGACCCAATTACAAACAAAGGATAATACTGATATAATTGAAAAGGTAATATTTCAATATTTGATTAACGAATCAAAGAATAAACAATTTTATCAAGATAATAATACATTTTGGATACTTTATTGCAAGTTAATATTTTTTGATCCATCAAAATCATATCTGGAGAAGAGAACTAAGATTGTTGAAGAGGTCTGGGAACAAATCAAACCAAGTAATAAGACTATTAAGAAATCTTTATTCACTGGGTTGCTGAACTTCTGTGAAGCATATTTACCAGAAGATATCGATTTTTTACATGAGAAGTTTAATCCTTGAATAAAATATCATCACATCATCTAATATTAAAAAAAAATTATCTATAGATATTATTTTTATTCAACTATATATATAGTTATTGTCATTATTAAATATAGCATTTCAATCAAACTTTCAAAACTCAATTGGCTATTTGTTCCTTAAATTTGCTGTATTCAGGAGTTTTAAGAACCTTTTTGGCTATTTCAATATCAGTATTGATATCTTGAATAAGTGCTTCAGCAGTGGTATAATCTAATTCTGGTCTAATATAACCTAAAATGTTGAATTTAACTTCTGCACCATAGAAATTATTACTAAACTTATGTAAAATGTGTAATTCAACAGTCTTAAATTCATTACCAAAAAATGGATTCTTACCCATGGAAAGTACCATAGGTATCACATCTAAATCACCATTTTCTACCACTAATTGATTCCCATAATTGTATGATACATTTCTACCATCCTTTCTTTGAACTATAGCTGTTTCTTTACCTTCCACAGTTTTTAAATGAGCAAATCCAAAATAGACACCAAAGTCTAATGCATTAAGTTCAGTGGTTAATTCACTAATTTCAACGTTAGCGGTTGGTATACCTAATTCTGAAGAACCACGACCAAACCCACATACAATATCGCAATATTTATCAGTGGAAATTGGGAATGGAGCATTGGGGGTAGCTGGAATTGGAGAATCAAATGGTCTCATTATATCTAGATCGATGTCTTTACTAATGCTGTTATTTTTATTATTATGTGGGTTGAATGGAACAAAATTCAAAATAATTTGCTTCCAATTGTTGTTATAATGTATATAACCTAATTGATATGACAAACTAATCAATAACAAAGGTATAGTAGTAATAAATAACCACTTCATAATATGTTTATCCATTGAATAATATTTCAAATTGACCATTAAAGGTGAAATGATTTTTAGGAACCCATTTTTTTTTATTTTAAAGATATCGAAAATATATTAACTTGAAGTGTTTAGTATAACAAAGGAGAATCCAACAGTTCAAACCAATAGCCACCAGTAACAGTCTAGTCTGATATTCACATAAAAATTAACTAGTGAAAAATAAAAATAAGAATAGAGTTTATTAATTATTAATCTTTTAGCTTATCATTATAGTGCATTTAACGACTAGAAAAGATTCAAAAAGGATAAAGATGTTTAGAAACGGTTCAGCAACTACATTCAATACTTCAAAGAGAGGATTTTTTACCTCTACTATATTAAGAGGGAAACCAGGTTGTGCTCTGGTACCACCTGTTCATCATTTGGTTAAAATTGACAAATCTAAATTATCTCCTAGATTCCCAGGTTTGAAATATGATAAAGACGATATCAGATCTCCAGCATATCATCCTAAGAACACTCATCAAGATAGAGTACAAGAACATTACTTGAACACTTTGCAGTCCGATATGATGTTGATGAACTATAGTCATGAGGCAAAAACTGAAAAAGGTTTGAAGAAACGCACTTGGGATGTTTCCAAATCTCCATATCATGTGAATAGACCTTTAAGAAGGCCACAAGGCCCTGAAGGCCAACGTCCCGATGTCCATCCTATCATTTGGAATAATATCCCTTCCATTGATAATGTGATTTTAAACTGTTATGTAGCTGAATCCAGAGATAATGAATTATTGGCTGTTAGTGCACTTTTGCAATTACAACAAATCACTGGTTGTAAACCTTCAATTATTTATTCCAAATCAAACGTTCCCAACTGGAAAATCAGATCTGGTCGTCAAATGGGTGCTAAGATCAAATTAACAGGGTTACCAATGCATCAATTCTTATCCACTTTATCTGAAATTGTCTTACCCAGAATTAGAAAATATAGAGGTATTAAATTAAGCTCAGGAGATTCCTTAGGTAATATCTCATTAGGCCTTACCGCAGCAGATGTCAAGTTTTTCCCTGAAATTGATGCTAATCAAGATTTATGGCCAAAAACCTTTGGGTTTCATATTACTATAAACACTACAGCAGAAACTGACGATAGAGCTCGTACGTTGATCAGTGGGTTCCAATTACCATTTGATCTAGAACCCTCTAAAAAGGAAGCTTAATACAAATATAACACCAACATATATAAATATCACTGTAAATAATAATATATTCAAGACCTCTCTACAGGAAAATAATCAAATATCCTTTCATATTAATTCATTTATGTATTATACATTGAGTATGTTTATTTAGAAATACTAAAAATGATTGAGAGATCATGCAATCAATCTGTATACAATCCAATAAATTAAAGATTACTTGTAGTTAATAATAAGTTATCTAAACACGATTAATCTTTAATTTATTGGTTTGTTTTGATATCATGGCCACTCTATCACCTAAGGATAAGGCCAAACCTTGACCTTTGGAACGAATACGGACATAACCAACAATATTTTCAGTGCCTGGATCTCTTTCGATACACAAGTTAGCTAAAGCGTCTTCACCGAAGGAAGATTTGGCGTAAAGATTACAACTTAAGAATCTACAATCCTTTTCACCTAAAGCTTCAGTTGGAGTTAAAATACCCATATTGGTGCCTTCTGTTAGGGCATCCAAATAATCATGTAAAGAGGTAAGATGTGATTTGACGGAAATCTTGTTTTCCCATTCAAATTCATTCCACATTGTACGGAAATGTTCATCGCCAGTTGAAGATGGTTTAATATAATCCATAATATCAACGTGTAAATCATTCAATATAACGTAACGAGCATCTTCACCATGAGCACCATCATATATAATGTTACCAAAAATGACACCAGTGTCAGCGGAGGAAACCTTGACGGTGACAGTTAATCTATGGAAACCGTGAGGAACAACATTAGTACTAGCTGGGTTATCGATAATCTTTAAATCACCTAAAGTGGCAAATTGGATATGTAAGTTCTTTAAGGTTTCCTTAGTTTGGTTAACCAATAAGACATCTAAGACAACATCGAATTGGTTGTTTGTAATATAAGCTTCAGCATAAACTGGGTCAGAGAAACCAGTTAATGGTACTATCTTCTTTAACGGAGATTTAGAGGAGGATTGACTAGAAACAGCACTTTCACCTTTAATTGCCAGTTCTAAATCTTGTTGTATACTATCTTTATCGGCACCAACAGAGTTAGAATCAGATAATTGTCTGAACGAAATAGCTCTTTCAATAGTGGTGGCATTCTTACTCATGTTCTTAATGGATTTCTTTTGCTTCTTGGATTTAGCTAAAGAGATTTGTTGTTTGAAAGATGATTTAGTAGCATCTAAGAAGACTAGATTCAATAATTCGTTTTCCTTGGCACTTTCTTTATCATTGTTTTCATCCATCATGATAGAAATACCAGTTAATAATCTTTCTTCAGAATCTTCATCGATCTTTTTTTCAGCTAAACTACTTTGACCATATCTAACAATACTAACCAATATTAATAAAGCTTCAGCCTTTAAGGCATTGGTGATAGAAAGATCCTTGGTTAACTTTTCAAATCTCAAAACTAATTTCAAAATGGTACTAGCTAAAACAGAAGAAGTGTAGAAATCACCTTTTAAAATGAAACGACGCATTGGTGGGATAGCTTCTTCTTCTTCGATATTTTCAGAGTTAGGATTTTTCTTGACTTTATCAAAGGCACTTTCCATAGCATAAGTACCATCTGGTAAAATAACAGGACCAGAAGTCTTCTTTTCGCCTTCATTAGCATCACCTTCTTCTTCGTCTTCTTCCTTGTTTTGAGATAATTTTCTTAATTCAGCTTGTAAGATTGGAACTTCGCCAACACTGGAACGAATATGTTTCCAAGAAGCTTGGATTTCTGGATTAGTTTCTGAAAACTCACCAAGAATCCACAAAGCAGCACGGTAAGCCTTAGCAGACTTAATATTTTCTAATGCATCAAGCAAATGGTTTAAGATATCAGTTCTTAATTGTGGGTATCTTTCAATAACATCCTTGATAAAAGACATAACACCGGTGGCAGCAATAGAATTCAAATCCCCAATGAAGTCTAATAATAAAGAAACAACATTAGCAGCCATATCGATGAAAGTAACAGCAATAGAACGAATAGTCTTAATTAATAATTGTCTGTATTGAATAGAATGTTCCTTATCGGTATCAGTAACAGTGGTTTGTAATTCTTTCTTTAATAATTGAACAACATCTTCAACATTCTTGGAAGAGGCAAGATCCATACAGATATCTAAAGCCTTTTCACGGACATCCATATCTTCAGTAGATAAGACACGTAATATATCTAAAGTTAATTCTTCTAAAGCACCTGGGTTCTTGTCATTGATATCCTTGATTCTGTCTAAAACAATTAATTTGATGTTATTGTCGGAAACCTTAACAGCAAGGTCAATTAATTTAGTACAAGTCTTGACTAAAACACCTTGGTTAGAGGATAAAGCGTTCAAAGTTAAAGCAGTTTCAAAAACAACTTCTGGCGAGTTAGTGGAAGCTAAAAGATCTAGTAGTAAATCAATGTATTGAGGAGCCAAAGAGGTTGTTTCAGTGGCATCTTTTCTAATGAAATCAACAAAAATAGTTTGTAATAATGGATCTAAAGAATCGATATCAGCAATGTTTTCTTCCAAGTATTGTAAGGCTAAATCACGATCTAATTCAGCAAGACCTAAAAAGGCATTTCTCTTACAAATTGGGTCAGTTTCGGCAGATAGGAATGTATGAATGATTTCTTTAGCATCAGGTAACAAATGTTCACTAACCTTGAAAATAGATAAGACAGCTAAAATTGCGTACTTACGAACATAAGCATGACGGTATTCCAAACATTGCATGACAGAAGGAACCATTTGCTCTAATAATTCAGCTTCTCTTAATTTAGTTAAAAATCTTAAAGTACTACCTCTAATATATTCATTTGGATGCTGTAAATCATGTTGAATGGCGTTACAAACTAAGATCATTTCATGTCTTAACTTACCTTCTTCATTTAATTTTGGAACGATTTCCCAGTAGAAATATAATAATTTCTTTAATCTTTTGTCCCTGGATGGCATAACAAATCTGATGATATGCATTAATAATTCAGGTAATGGGTTACCTTCCAACATGGTAACTAAGATCTCCTTCATAGTGTCAATCTTGTCATCATCATTACCCTTTTCAAGAGCCTTTTGGAAACTGGCAACGGTGTTGGTCTCTTTATTTGACGTTGGATCAAAGACTAAACTGTAAGCTGGTTCTTTACCACTCATTTTGGAACAATTGTATATGGATTGTTTCACAAACTAGTTGTCAATTCTTAAGTGGAACCTAATAACGGAATTGAATGTTTCTAGGTGTCAGAACTACGTTAATAAAGTCTTGTATATTCTTTACATGTTATTCAAGGTTTTTTGTGATAATTCTAAATCAAGACACGAAACAAAATCAGTTAGACAAAAATGGGTAAAATTCGGGTAACCTTCATATGACATTAAAACCAAAGCCTGCTATAAAGAAACCTCAAGAGACAGATGTCAGAACCATTAGACCTGTTAAAGGTATCATCAAACTTTTTAAATTCTACAACGAGGATTTTTGTTTATTATTACAATGTTTCTTCAGGGGTATATATTTATTTATAAGAATTATTATATGAAAATGTCTTATACAGACCTGAATGCATGAATATGAGATTGAGATATGGTTTAAAGAGAATTGGTTAATCAGAATCTGAGTCCGGATTAGCAACATGTAACCCCACAGAGCCTGATACTTTACTTGTGAGAAGTTGCGTACTAACGCTAGCCATGGAGTCAGATCTTGTTCTTCCACCTTTAATAGATGATGTTCTTGAACCGACTTCCTTTGTCTTATATTTGTCGATTGAAACATTAGTTGGTAGACCAGGTAAAGCACCGTCACTCTCGCGCATACGGTTTTTAGATCTTGTATAATAACTAACAACGGTACTATTTCTGGAAACAGTATTATGAGAACCTTTCTTTTCCCTTAATGGGGCCAAGATATCATCACTATCATAAGCTTCATCACCTGGAATATCAGCCATATAATCTGAATCTGAATCAAATACATTATCTTCTGCTTTACTACCTCCTGCTTGAGAGCCTTCTCTGTTAAAGAAATTATGGAACTCCTTGGTATGGTCCACAGCTGCATTGTTTTTCTCTTTCTTCAAACTTAAATCCTTATTATCAGCAGTAGATGTTTCAAACGACAGTAACTTTTGTTTGACTTTACCATGTTTAATACCAACTTGTTTGGTATTCGTTCTAATCTTTACCTTAATATTCTTGGGTTTAATCAAATTATTTTTTTGTTTCAATGCCAATGGAAGATTAGGTGGAGCTTGTAAGAAATTAGACGTTTGGAAATACTTTAACCTTAATTCCTCCACATAACCAGAAACCAATTTGGACGTGCGTTCAGCAGATTTCATTGAATTGCCTGACATCGACTGAACACTTCTAAGACTTTTCTCCCCACTAGTTAAAGTGGTATTATCTGGAGAATTGTTTAATGTTCTTTGAGGAGCCGGACCGTTAAGACTACTCTCATTAGAAGTAAATGTACTTAAATCTGGTGGTAATATATCCTGTGAATCTACTACTCCCATGTCTACACCCTTTTCATAAGTGGAATCGTTGGAAATTTGACTTTTGTCAATCTCTGTTTCAGTGGACTGCATGGTGCTTGTATCATTATCTGTAATAGAGTTGTCGTCTTTAATATAAAAAGTTGGATGATCTTCGTTGGCAATTCTAAAAGTTTTACGAGGCTCTGTATCTTGAGGGACCATGTCTCCTGATGTCTCTATCATATAATCATCAGTGGAAACATTTGTTATCTCTTCTTTAAATGTTTCATTCTCATAGCGAGAAGATGATTCTCTCATTACGCCATCAGTGTTTTGATTAGGCGAGAAAGATTCAGATGGTGTTAATGTTTTTGTTTTATCTAAAACTAATTGAAAACTTTTCTTTCTTATTAGATCACTTGAATCCATGTCCTCTTTGGGAGCCTTGACAAAACTTGCTTCACTATTATCTTCTGTCTCCACTTCAGCACTCGAATCATCTCCATCATCTACAGAGTTACTGAATGAAAAATTACTAGCAGAACTACTTTCATCTGAATCATTTGAACTGTCTGAAGAATCAGATTTATCATTTGAAGAACTTGATTCATTAGAGGCTATATTTGTGATGGTTAAAGTATTTCTACTAAATTGACGTTGCTTAGCAGAATCACTAGCAGATAAATGACCAACATCTAAAGGACTTACGTACAATAAAGAGCTCTCAGGACTGAACTCATCATCAATAATTAAATGATTAAAGTTGGTCTTTATTGGTCTAATATCTATTTTCATATTGGGATCATTATGTGGTCCTGAATATAAAGATTGTTCAACTTCTGGACTGGATATTATATTTTTATCGTTTAGGCAATCTAAAGCAAGCAAATCCTCTACACTTTGTGAGTTTTCTTTATATTCTTTGATATAAACATCAATATCATCTACCAGACTCTCTGCTTCAGATCTTTGTCTTCTATGCTGTTTAGCATTCGTATCAAGATTTTCTAAATTTTCATCTCTGGGTATATTAATTATTTTAACTTCATTTCTTGGAGGTTCGATTTCTACTGGTTCGTCTTCGTCAACAACATTAATGGGGTGCTCATCCTCACTAGAACTTTCTATTATATTTTCATATGGATTTAAAGGAACTAACGCTGGGGCCTCTTCTACTATAGGAGTAGTATCACTTACAGGATCAACTGTACCTACACTTGATAAACGTGAAGAAGGTTCATATGATCTTGTAAGGGCATCCATGTCTAGTGTTGGTGGTGGTGGTCTCCTTGCTCTACTCCTTGGCGGGACAGGTGCTGTCCCATTTTGTAATGCTACTAGAGGTAAATTTTGTTCATTTATTTCACTAGGTGGTGTACTATAAACACTAGAATCGCGCGCTATATCATTGCTCATAAATATATCCTCTTTCTTCAATTTCCTCTGAGAAGAAGGCGTTTGGGTTTGTGGTCTTTGTGAATGTACTTTCGTTTTACTTTCGCCTTCAAATGTTGAGCCATTGCCAAAATTCATTAACGGAGACCTTGAAAGTGGTTTGTTATTACTACTAGAATGAGTTGCTGAAACAGAATCATGATGTTTCTGCACTGTTGATTTGTTATTGTTGGGTAGAACTGTTCCCTTAATTCCTTTCTCTATGGTTTTGATAGGAGCTGTGGCTACCTTAGAGTCACTTCCAAACAGGAAGAAAGATCGTCTTTTATTATTATTATTGGAACTTCCTCCAAACATTGGTGTATTAACACGTTATAATAAACTGTACTTGTTGTTCTGGTGCGTGTATTCAACCGGTCAACTTCCTAAATATTACGTATCAGTTCTTCTACTGATTCTTGAGGACGGCAGTTATCTGTTCTTCTTATATTAAGCATCGCATCATAAAATAAGAATGTTTTCAATTTTCAAAGCGCCATATTTTTCCATTTCCCGCTATTAAATTATTCATTGCATATAGAATGAAGTAATTCAATATAAGTTTGATTATATAAGAGATATATATGTGATTCTATTTTTAAGATTAATCAGGAGTTCATCACCTTGTTAATCATTTCTAACGCTTTGATCATGTATTCTCCAATCCCACCAACACTGGCCACTTTTATCGTTGAAGAAGGTGGTTCATTGACAGATGTGTATTTGCGTATATTTAAGGATTTAAACCATTTCTCGGATTCATGAACATTACTTATGTGTAATATCACTACATTACAATTAGTTTTGGATCTGATGTTATCTAAACTTTGATGTAGTTTATCTGAATATACTTGTTTGGGACATTTGATATATGCTTTAAAGATAGTGTCTGAAGGCATTTTCTTAACAGCGTCAATTGAGGCTTTGATACTACCTATGCAGTGTTGTTTTATTTCATCTTGAGTCAAAAATTTAGGTCTATTATTTGGGTCAGTGCCATTAGAAACGGACGGTATGGTTGAAGATTGTCCAGAATATCTTTTACCATCTCCATTGGTCATTCTAGAATTGTTCCACCTCGAATTGTTACTTTCTTCAGGTTTATCATGTAGCGTTACTTGCTTAGTAGAAGTGGATGAATTTACTACTTCAAATTCTCCAGATAATAACCGAGATGAATAATCTTTTATACTCTTCTTAGTTGCTCTTATAAGTGGTTCATTTTGATTTCTCACTCTTGCTAAGTCAAAAAGAGCATTTCCAACCAAAGATGTTTCTAGGAGATGAGTCTTCAAATTACTATTATATCTATTCAATACCATTTCAAATTGATTTTGAAGGCCATTAGGGTTTTTACCAAATTTTAAAGAAGATATGAAGTCATTAATACCATTAATGAAATATGTCAAGCTTGTACCATTTTGTAATTTCAAATTAAACTCTCTAAAACTTGATAACTTTGACACTTTAGATTCTAGAACTGAAAAATTTACTGAGGAGAGGAGTGATTCCTTGACTTGACCATCCTTTGACCAACGACAATTTTTAGGGACAAAAATGGTCCCATTAATATGCAATTCTATTGATAATTGTGCAATGCTCTTATTATACGGTTGTATCCACATTTTATCTTTCACGCCAAATATTATTGGAAGAACCAGACAGGAATCTATTAATGTAAAGTCTTTTAAGACTACAAAGTTGGATGAATTGGTATTTTTCAATTCAACGTAATGTAATTTTCTTTGTGACACATATTTCAGCAGAAACTCAATTGTATCCTTTATTAAGGTACTGTTGGGAACCTCCATAAATATTATACTATTCTGTATAATTTCATCTGCACTGGTCTTTGTTTTCCTTATCCTTTCTAGCAACTTCCATATATCTTGTGTTTCAATGTTATCAATGTTATTCCCGCTGCCATTAGAATATTTCTTATATCTTTTCACTGCCGGTACATAATAATTATTCGTGTGATCATTTGAATATGGTCTCTTTCTATATGACATTTTGCATCTGGCTTCTTGTGTTCTTTTACTCTTAACACATTAGTTCTATCACTTTAAAGCTAAGTAAGGTTTAAAGATTTCGAATATTAAATTTGAAAAGAAAAGAAACCGCCATAGTTAAAAAATGAACAAAAAACGATAAATAATAAATGACATTTTCATATCATTTAATTAGGTAGACGATTTTAATGATTTTATATTAATTAAATAATATACACTTACATAATGAAAGATATCGAAAATAGATATATTTTATGAGAAATAATTTGCAATATTACATTTCATTGTTTGATTTAATTTGGGTTTTAATGATTATATTTTTTCTAGTTGTTTTTGTTTATGATATAGTAATTGGAATAAAAAATGGACTTATTTTAAGTTATCTTATAAAGCTTTAACTTCCTTGACAACTTCATTGAAGGCATCTTTGTATTCTTCTTCCTTACCCTTGGCATCCTTCTTCTTGTTACTACCTGGAACAATGAAGACAACAGAGGTAGGTCTCTTGGTGGCACCAGCAGAACCTAAATCTTGCTTGGATGGAATGAAAATATATGGAACAGAGTGGTCTTCACAAAGGACTGGAATATGAGAAATAACATCAGCTGGGAAGATATCACCAGCAATAACAACAAGACCCTTGTCACCCTTTCTTAAGGCCTTAACAACTTCCTTAACACCTCTCTTGACGTTCTTAGCTTTAGAAGCCTTCTTAACAGTCTTTAAAACTTTCTTATTTAATTTCTTAGAAGCTAATGGAGTAGCAAATGGTAAGACAGCTGGCATTCTGCTTTCATAGTTATCTTCTTTCTTATCTTCTTTGGCCATTGTGTTGGTGGGTATTATGTAATCTGGTTGGGTTATATCAAACTGAATCAAATAAAATCAAACAATCACTAACTGTCTTTAATATTCACAGCTAATTAACATCTAGCATCTATAATTTTTTTTTTCTAATCTCATCGGTACATTTTTCGATTGAAATTTTTCACTCACTGAAAATTTTCGAAAGTAAAGATTTCATGTCACCATGTACGTTATAGTGGTACCAGAGGAATAACCAAAGATATGGCGATAAAACAACTTAAAGCAAGAAATTAAATTCGCCCATTTTCCAATCCACTCTAAACTGTGTATATCTCTGACAATACTTTTTGTTTTGACAAATCTAGTTACTAATCTAGTCAAATTTGGTAAATATTATGATTAAAATTTGTAATGCATCCCTCAAGTCTAAAGAACAGCTCTATTTTGTTTTTGGAGTTAGTTTAAAAAGATCTAAATTAAAAATATAGTTTGTTTAAACCTTAAAATATTCCAAAAATTGTTTCTAAAGACAGGTCTTTGAAGATTTTACTCCAATATTTAGTAAACTAGACAAACAGATTAAAATAACAAAATCAGAAAATAATCTCTAGGTAGCCAAGTTGGTTTAAGGCGCAAGACTGTAATGTTTAAGAATTCGTTCTTACAAAGTAATCTTGAGATCGGGCGTTCGACTCGCCCCCTGGAGATATTTCTTTTTTGATTTTTTTTTGCCAATACTTTTTTGACCCCAATAAGTCTCTACCTTGCTCATTGACGTTCCTGACTAACTTATAATTCATCCCAGGAAGTTTCTATAGAGTTCATTTCTTTTTGCTTAATTATTGGAAACCTCCATATCCAAAATTGAAGTTAAAATCTTTGATGACATCAAATATCAAAAAAAAAAAAGTACATCCATAAACGTATAATACCATGATATCAATGATATCAATTCTAATGACATCCAATAAATTCGTGATTTATATAATATAAGTATATTAATAATTATCCTCTATGCAATTCCCATCCCTCGGGTTTCTTTACACCAGCAGCATCATAGAATTGAGTACCGCAAGAATACTTATGGAATGTAAAATCTTTCTTTGGATTACATTCACAGTTATTCTGTTTCCAAACGTTTGTATCGATTGGGCAGTTATCATTTGGTTCATGACGATACCCTATATCGGCAAAATGGTGGATTTGATCTTTATTTAATAATAATGAGGCAGCAATGGAATGTACTGGAGCATCCCCCCATCTTTCATAAAAAAATCCACCAGCATGGTCCAAATATTCAAAATATTCCTGATATTGTGGTGATCTCCATAGATTTAAGTTAGCAATTTCAAAATTAGACCAAAAATGACATAAATTATAAGTTTCACCTTCATCATTTGAAATAAACCCCATTAAATTGTCCTTTGGGATATAATCTGGGTGAAGATTGAAAAAATCTACCGTGGTGTTCCATAATGTATTAATAGTCTTTATATTTTCATACATGGTTAATGTAAAACCATAAACTTTTTCATTATCTTGCATCCATTGAAATACATCATATTTTGTGTCACAATACAGTTTAATATTTGGTTCTACTCTCCAATACCAATCATATTCATCTAATAAAGGATGCCTCCAAAAGAATCCCGATTGATAACGACACATGTGTCTATACGATTCAGAGGTACCATACAGCACGTCAGACATAACTTCTCTTGTGTTGGCTGCCTTGGTTTGATTAATATACTCTGGGTAAAACCAATGTTCTTCTGGAATTAATCCAAATTTTACTACAGAAGGGATCTCGTTGGTAACACCCAGTTTGAACTCTTCTGTAAACTCCTTATCATTTAAAAAGATCCAATCGTACCTGAATTCATTATTAAATTTTTGTTGTACGTTTTTAATTGATCTTAAAATCCCACTTAGTTCTGAGTTCTTAACTAATGTGACAAAACAGGCCTTTGGTCTTTGTCCTTTGTTAGTAAAAGACGGTTTGATAAATGCTAGGGTATCGTCGTTTATGCCTGTTGTGCTCGCCATCTCAAAGTCATCCAAATTATTATTTGCTATAGCAACGGAAGTACTATTATGTCCTAATGTGAACGACCCCACTTTATTTATAATTTGAGATGTGCTACCACTGTTACCATACAATGTCAAATTAATTATGACAAGCAACAGGGCAGCAGCTAGTGCTCCAAGTCTCAATTGTTTTCTATTAATTGTAAACGGTATTATTACCATCTATCCATGCACTACAGCTGATATTATGTGGATATATCATTGAATTGATCAAAGTATTAATCTCCATTTAAACATCTTCTTAGCCAATTTCAGGTACCACAATTACTTTTCTTTATATAATGGCGTAACTTAATGTGAAATCTTTTCTTTTCGGCCGTCTTGAGTGCCCCGGATCTTTTGTTTTCACATTCTAAAATATTGGTTTCAGGTTGTCAGTAATGGAGGCAAAGCAAGTCTAAAAGCTAAAGATTCCGGAGAAACCTATAATCATGGACTGTGGAGTATGAACCCTTATTGCATCCAAATTTGGATCTTCATTTGTTTTGTCGAAAAAAATCTTTGATTACGTTACACTCAGCTTTTACTTTCTCTAGATATAGGCTCCCATAATAGGTTTGAATGAGGTGCCGAAGGAGAACAAAACTACACATTCTTTATAAACTACAATGATTAAATCGAATTCAATTTCTTAAATGTAAAAGGTGTGTTCATATTAAACAGTAAGCAGCTGGTAATATACTTGAGTTGAATAGGATTCAAAGCTTTTTTTTGTAATCAATACAGAGAAAAGGTTAACCTAATAGTTTTGTAAAAGCAAGTATTTCTAAAAAAACGAAACACCAATAAAGAAAGTTATTTTAATACTTATTCAAGGTAATCTTTTTATAAGTTATCTAAACAATCAAATCCAAAGTGATTTCATTTAATTTATTCTTTGAGTATAAAAAGTTGAATTTGATAATTGTAAAAAAAGTAATAATAAATGCCAAAATATAAACAAACTGGTCTATAGTAATTTATAATGTTCTATAAAATGGTTGGGTTAATAAGATTACAAACCCAAATTTGAATTATAAAACTTGATTATATAAAGAATTCAGTATAACTTAAACAGGTAAGAAAATTTTCTGAAACCAAAAAATTTTCTACCATATTATTACAAGTTGTTGAGAAATTGTAAGAGAAGGAACGTGAAGTGACAAGTGGATTGATTTACTCAATTATAGAATATCAAATCTCATATTATGAAGATGATCACTTAATCTTAAGCGGCTAACCATAGCAAGATTAAACTGCAACTTTCTTCACAATTTTATGGTCCTACTAATAAAAGAAAGGCTAGGCAGTGGGAGCCCAAATGTTTTTTTAGGTTTTCCGAATTTTTGGAAACGGAAAAATTTGTACACGAATATTACATAATAATATGAACATCTGGAAACTTTCTTATGTAGTGTACCTTTATATCTTCCCTTAAGTAGCATGATCCAAGTGTAGCTAAGATATCATCACTTAAGTCCATAATATTAAAGGATAAAACCTCAGAATATGGCCATACGTACAATGTTGCTTCCACAGTTGGATCATCTAATGAGTGTCGATAATTAGTATATATGTGTCTTGCCACAGAAAAACTACGTTCAGCACTTACTGAACTGATGTTGAAGGAGAATAAATATTCCAAGATTGCTGCCATTATGTTCCTTGGGTATTCTTTTCTGCAATGAAACATAAATTGCTTTAATGATTCAATAGTACTATCGTATTCAATGAAAAACGACTCGAATGGTCTGTCAAGGCCTTGGAAGGATTTTTGGTAATACACCGTAACACCATCCTCGATTCTAGTTTCAATACCATTTTTCTCTAGTAATTTCTCCTTATTATCAGAATAGAATTGGCTGAATTTAACTTCGAAATACTTCATGCCATTTACAATCATTTTCTTCAATGTTTTCTTTTTAAAAAGCTCCTTTTCTGACTTTGTTTGTAATGAAGGTGTTGTTCCATTATTCATCTCACTTCCAAACATAAAAGTAAGGTCAAAGGCATCGGGATTACTTCTTGGTTCTTTGATTCCACATTAGCGACTTTACCTAATTTGTATGCAATATCAACAAGCATGCTTATAGCTGAAAGTCCTTTAGAGTCATACTCTTTGTACTCCTCAAGGACCATTTTTTGTTGGACAGGGACAAATAGATCACACAAGTAAAGAATTGGATTCTTTATAGCAGTTAATTTTAAGTATTTGTTAACCTTGTCAATGGCTTTTGCACATTTAAATTTGCTAGTTAAAGCATATTTATTGTGCATCTTTCTCAAGTAGTTTCTCATATAGAGTACTACAGGCACATATATGAAAGCGTAATTATTTTTCCTCGATAAGACTTCCGTCAATACTTTGAAGGGATGTAATAATTCAACCATCTCTTTAGCAATTGACAAATCCTCTCTAGTTAATTTACTTTTAATAGGATCACGTTTTTTGTCCAAACCTGCAGCAACCAAAGCATCTTACTGGATATATCTGAAATAGAATCAGGGTCTTTATCTAAATCTGATATCATTTTTAAGACTACTTCACCCCAATCGACAAAGGTTTCTAGAATATCGTATTTTTCATTCCACCTAGTAGTACAAAAGGCTGGGATTTGTTTACCGCACAGTTTCTCATAATAAGTGAGTTTCGCAGGACTCCTTTTCACCTCGTTACGGAATCTGCAAATACGCTTTATGATCAAAGATGCTTTACCATCGAATGGGTCATTAAGAATACTTTTAATGTCATTGTTACCCAATGATATGTCACTGGTAACATCACAAATATCATCATTTTCTAAACCATCAGATGCCTCTAAGTTGTTTTTAGAATTTTGTTCTTTTAAATACTACGCAAACCCCTCTATGAAATCTTCACACACTAAGTTAATAATATGACATATACATCCTGGATGGGAAATATATAGTGGATGATCAGGGTTACTGGCTAAATCATTAGTACTACTAATTACATTTGATGCATTATCAGAGCAAGTACTTTCCCAAAGACCTTTAAACTTATACTCTTGGGCAATATCAGTCAATGCTAGTGCTGGAAATGAGGTATATGTGGTATTGATAAATGAATAGGCCATTACCTATTCAAATCATTGTAATTGTTTGCCGTTATTTCCTCGGATTACCTTATATGTATATATCATAGTGTATTTAGGTAAGATTCCATTTAGAGAATGTTTTATATAACGGATGACAAATCTTCTAATGGTAAAACTATTTAAAATAAGATGAATTGTTCGTTAAAGAATATACACGATACATCTTCTTATCAGCCGGTGGGCTGTATTAGATTCAAAGCAGCACACGACTGTCTAATGCTAGCATAGTTTTCATTGTGATTAAATCAGACACAGGCTTAAATTTCAAATAAAACGTCATTGTTAGAGATCCGAAAAAAAAAAAGATGTCTTATCTTTTATAAATGATAAGAAATGATACAGTTTGAAAGATAAGAAACTGATCTTTCCTGCTTCATTCCAATCACTATGTTATCTCTCTTAACTACAACTCAATTAAATTTTAGTAAGTCACTTATCTTTGATAGTACGTGTTGAAACTTATTTTTACTCATTTAGATAGCTAAATTTTCTATAAATTCAAGAAACATTCGAATAATCCCGGGAAGCTTTATTTGTTATACCAAACTTACTAAAACTATGATTTATAACTAAAATACACTGTACAACATTACATTTACAATGACAAACTGTTGGAAAGAACTTGTGGAAAAGAAACGGAATCAATTATATAATAAAATTCCTGCTGGATGGAGATTAGATGAAGAAACAATAAATAGAATAAAAAATGATTCAACCAATGTTGCAGCAAATATCGATAAGTTATGTCCCAAGGAAGAAAATGATATCACGAACACTACTCTATTAGAATTGAAAGATAAAATTGCTAATAAAAAAGTTTCGTGCTATGAGGTGGCATATGCATTTTGTCATCGAGCTGCCTTGATTCATCAAGTAGTTAATTGTTTGACCGAAATCCTTTTTGATGAAGCTTTGGAGACCGCAAAAAGATATGACCTTGACACACCAGATGTGCTCCCACCATTGTATGGTATCCCAATTTCATTGAAAGATCAATGTAATGTTGAAAATGTTGATACAACCCTAGGTTATTTAAATAGGGCATTCAAACCCAAGTCCAAGCAAGATGAATCACTGATTGTTACTTTATTAAGAGATGCTGGTGCCATCTTATATGTTAAGACGACAGTCCCACCTTCAATGATGGCTACTGAAACTGTGTCTAACCTGTTTGGTTATACATATAACACTATTAATACCAATTTCTCTACTGGTGGTTCCTCTGGTGGTGAAGGTGCATTGATTGGAGCTCGTGGTTCTGTATTAGGTTTAGGTACCGATATTGGTGGTAGTATTAGAATTCCATCAAGTTATCATGGCCTTGTGGGTTTAAGACCTTCAACTGGAACTGTTCCATATTTGAGAGTTGATAATTCTTGGGAAGGTAGAGAAGTTATCTCATCTGTTATTGGACCTATGTCGAGAGATATCAAAGATTTAAGGTATTTTATGGATTTAATGGCAAATGATTTTAAACCTCATTTAGAAGATGTTAAATGTTCTCCATTTTATTTCGACGCTAAAAATGATAGATTCACCAATGACTATGTTGTAGGGATTCAATACGGTGATGGTGTTATTACGCCTACTCCAACCGATTTACAAGCTCTGAAATTATGTGAAGACACTATCAACAGCATTCCAGGATTTAGAGCCATTAAATGGAGCCCTCCTACAGAATTAAATGACGAAATGTATTCATTAGCTTGGGAAACTGATCTTGCTGATGCTGGTAAAGAAATTAAATCTGAATTCGATGCTACGGGAGAACCACTATGTGAGATCTTGGAACCAATGGTATTAGATGATTCTAGAAAACAATATACTGTGAATCAATGGTGGGATTTAAGTAGGAGAATAAATGATGCTAAACAAAGATATAGAGATTATTACAATTCTTTTGAAACCAAAGATAGACCTTCTGTAATAATATGTCCATCGACACTACACCCATTTAAACCTGGTAATATGTTGAAAGCTACCGTGAGATATATTTTATTTGTTAACCTGTTGAATTTCCCATCATTATCCCTACCAATAACTTCTTTCAAGAGTGAAATCCACAAGATAAAACAAGATACATGCACAGCATTGAATCATGAAGATGAGATTGAAATGGAATATTGGAATGAACTTATAAATGATGATCAAATGGAAGGGTTTCCAATAAGTCTACAAATAATGAGCCCTACTTTTGACAACAATGAAGTTTGTAAGTTTGGGGCTTTTCTTCTCGAAAAACTATCTTCACATAAATAAGTATATAAAAATCTATACAACATTGGAAGGATCAATAAATAATATTTTTAAATTGTCCATTTGTACCTAAATTAAAAGTTTCTTTAATATGGGGAGAAAATTTATTCTTACCAGTGACATTATTTTCTTGAATGTAGTTATATAACTGAGATATTACCTGTTCATCCTCATTACCATCCAAAAATGTAATTGCAGTACCGATATTACCAGCGCGACCAGTTCTACCAATTCTATGAACGTAATCATCAAAATTCTTTGACATTTGATAATTTACGACAAGAGACACATTTGGAATATCTAAACCTCTTGCTGCAACATTAGTTGCAATCATGATATCTGCTTTACCAGTTCTCAATAAAGATAAAGAATGCTCTCTTTGTTCTTGACTCTTAGAACCATGTAAAATAGTACATTTAAATCTTGTCTCATCTTGAAATTTTTTAGCTAACCAATCTGCAGTGGCCTTATAATTAATAAAAATAATTATTGGAGCTTTATAAATTGGTAAAATATTGTTTTTAAGTCTTTCAAATTTAACATCATCTGAAATGGTATAATCCACAATTTGTTGAATCTTTGGAGCTTGATTTTCACCGGAGTCAACCATCACATATATTGGATTTTCCATATAACTGACCGCAATAGATTGAATAGAGGGAGATAATGTAGCAGTAAATAACATTTTCCTCACAAGTTTATTATTTCCCACATTAATTTGGTTTAAGATAGTCTTTATTTGATCTTCAAACCCTAAATCTATCATCTTATCTGCTTCATCTAATACTAAGAAATCAATCATATTAATTGATAGTACATGATTTTGTAAACAGTCAATTAATCTACCAGGTGTCGCCACTAAAATATCACAACCTTTTGAAACATTATGAGTAATCTCTTCTATAGAATGACCACCAACAATAGATGTGACCTGACATGAACCATTTCCCCAAAATGATACAAACTTTTGAGACTCTCTTTCAATTTGTTGAGCTAATTCTCTTGTGGGGGCTAATATTAATGCCTTGGGACCTTCCATAATCTTAATTGAATGTGGCCTTATCTTTTCCTTATACAGTTTAATCAAAATAGGGATAATAAAAGCTAAAGTTTTACCAGAACCAGTGGCAGAAACACCTAACAGATCCCTCCTAAAATTTGTACTGGCAACATTAGGTATTGCCACTCTCTGAATTGGTGTTGGACTATTAAAATGTAATTTATTAATTAATATATCAATAAGTTCTTTGGGTATAACGTCCAAGTCATTCCAACTTCTTAATGGATGTCTTATATTTGAATCTGGTATAGAATTTAAATTCCCACCCTTTGTAGTAATATGAAATTCCTCATTAAGAATTCTCCAGTCTCTATCAGTCATCTCTTGATATGTTTTATCAGTCCAATGTTTCCCCATATAAACATTTTCTAATGACTCCAAGGTCTTATCCCTGGAGTGCTTGTTATGTATTTCATTCAAAAGATGTTTTGGTAGAATAGGCTCATATTTTGATGTAGTATCATCTTTTAAATCCCAACTAAATTGAAATTTAGACTTACTGTTATTTTGCCTTTTGTCAACTTTCACTTCACCTTCATCTTTTTGAGGGTCAATTTTAGATTCAGTTGAAGTAGAAACTTTCAAAATATCAGCATATGTGTCATCTTCACCATTCTTTACCCCACCGCCAACTTGCAATTTTTTTGCCATAACACATCTCTCATTCTTGGAGATTAATTTTGGTTTAGCAATTTTATTTGAGTCATTATTTCCAGCAGTATCCTCTTTCTTTAAACGACCCAAAAGAGCTCCTAATTTCACTGGTCTTGCCATGGTCACACTATCGCACACTTATTAATCCTTGAGATCTCCAATAAATTTATCAAATTTCTGTATCAAAGACGTCATCTCATCACTTATTATTCCAATATTTCAAACATTTCAACATTACGTTTCTTTAAATTTGTAACGGAAACATGCACTTAACCCCGGGTAAATTTCCCCGCTTTAAAGAGTCAAAGGAAAATCTAACTGCATAATTCGAATTTCAAAATTTAAAGAATATTTAAATCAATGACAATTTTCAGCCCTTCTGATTCATGACAAAGAGACTTACCACTTGATTAAGGGTCTTCAGTATCGAGTGATTAAGTAACACATAAATAAATTCAATTCAACAACACCAATAAGCAAACCATATAACTCAAAATGAACGCTGCATCCTGTTCAGTGAACAGTAACCCTTTAGCACAATTTAATAAATATGCACAAGATAATAATTCACATCTCCAACAGGGAAATATGTCCCAAAGAAATGGTGGATCATCTGCTGCATCTTTACATTATCCAGATCAATTCAAAACTACCATAAATACCATTTCTGAAAGCAGTAAAGCACACATGAACCATTTCATGAGTGGTTCTAACTCCAATATGAATATTTTACCTTCTCCATCTTCTTCTGCATCTTTACAGTTGGGGAATATGAATACAAGACCCACATTGGTGGGTCATATGTCACCTCAACAAACTTCATTCTCTACTAATCATGTCCCAACTTTGAAAACAATGCAAGAGAATCATCAAATGACTTCTCCATCTTCCACTAGTTTAAACACAATGAGACATGAATGGTCACAAGAGTTTCAACATCATAATCAATCCAATACTTCTATGAATAGTTCTATGTTTATGAATCATCAACAACAACAACCAGGGAATATGCATTATCAACCTCTACATCATATTTCATCAAATTATAATATTTATGGGAATAGTAATTCAAACTTCAGACCATTACAAAGACAATCAAGTAATAGGGATGTTGGGATGACTACTCCAACCACAAATTGGGATCAACAATTCAATGATTTAGAAAAAGAAGTCTCTAAAGCATTAAACATTAATGATGATGATATTAAAGAAGAAGTGGAAACTAGTGTCAATGACCAAAGTAAAAGTTTAGAGGATCAAGATATCGTTATTGATAATGATTATCAAGCCGAGTTTCAACATGTTTGGGACTCAATTCATCAAGATGCTGAAGATATTATGCCAAATTATATGAGTGGGCAAAGGTTTTTCGATCAAAGAACCGAGTTGGGGAACATTAAATATGATTTTGAGGATTCTAAAAATGAATATTTAAATAATCCAAATGCATATGAGATTGGTTGTATTCTTATGGAAAATGGTGCTAAATTAAGTGAAGCTGCAATGGCTTTTGAAGCTGCTGTGAAGGAAAATCCACAACATGTTGATGCATGGTTGAAATTGGGGTTAGTTCAAATTCAAAATGAAAAGGAAATCAATGGGATTAGTGCACTGGAAAATTGTTTAAAATTAGATCCAACAAATTTAGAAGCTATGAAAAATTTAGCTATTAGTTATATTAATGAAGGTTATGACTCAAGTTCTTTTACTATCTTAAATAAATGGATTGAAACTAAATATCCACAAATTGATACCACGGTTCCCGAGGTGGAAAATTTATCAGAAAGTGAAATGGAAGATCCATTATCATTAAATGAAAAGATTACAAAAAGATTCTTAAGATTAGCTAACCAATTACCACAAGTGGATCCAGATGTACAGTTATGTCTGGGACTGTTATTTTATGCTAATGATGATTTTGACAAGACCATTGATTGTTTCAAATCTGCTTTGAAAGTCAACCCCAATGATGAGTTAATGTGGAATAGATTAGGTGCTGCCCTGGCCAATTCAAATAGATCGGAGGAATCTATTAAAGCTTACCATCGTGCGCTTCAATTGAAACCATCATTTGTGAGAGCAAGATATAACCTTGCCGTATCCTCCATGAACATTGGTTGTTACAAAGAAGCTGTAGAACACCTTTTAACTTCTCTAAGAATGCATGAGGTAGAAGGTATGAAACAAATGGAGAAGAACAATCATTCATATGATAATTACAATAATGATAATATTATAGAAACTTTAAAGAGGGCCTTCATTGCTATGGATAGAACTGATCTTTTACAAAAAGTGTCACCAGGAATGGATTTAAATCAATTCCGTAATGAATTTAAATTCTAACCGTTTTGCACAATTTTATTGCTTACAATTTTTTTTATTACAATTTGCATTTCTTATATATATATATATATAATTGAATCACATATATATAGCTTTCAATTCCATACATATTCTAATTTCTTCACTCCTCCTTTTGTTTGAAAGCTGTCTCTTTCAAAGCGTCAAAAAATACTTTTTTTTTTTTGAGAAAACTGTAAATTAAAAAAAAAATATCGAAGACACTGTTGTTTTGATGCATGAGTTTGATCTATTTATACATTGTAAAATCACTACCAGGTAACACACTTGTGCTCGTTAATAACATCCTCCATATAGAAATACAAGGAAGTGCAATCCAATCGTACAATGCCAACGGTTCCATATCATCCTTATGAGGGGGATTCAGACGAAAATAAAAAAAAATCTTCTAATTCAATCATCAGGTCAATAAATAGATCATGCAGACGTCTACAGAATAAGATAGGTTATAAGATTATTAGTTTGAAGACTGGTCTTCTTGCCACTTTTGTTATTGTCTTTTGCATTTTTTGGTTTGGTGATAATGTTATCAATTCCAATTTATCATCATCATTTTCAACTTCAGGTTTAACTAATAATCCTGACAGTAAATTACCAAAGGATTTAATAAATCATGGTAAAACAAGTTGGTTCTCATTTAATAAACCTCCAAAGATTGTCATCATATTGGCTGCCAATGAAGGTGGTGGTGTCTTAAGATGGAAGAATGAACAAGAATGGGCCATTGAAAAGATTTCTATTGCCAATAAAAAGGCTTATGCTAAGAGACATGGGTATGGGTTGACCATTAAAGATTTAACTACTGCTAAGAGATACTCTCATGAATATAGAGAAAGTTGGCAAAAGGTTGATATTTTGAAACAAACTTTTAGAGAGTTCCCAGATGCTGAATGGTTTTGGTGGTTAGATTTGGATACTTTTATCATGGAACCAGATAGATCATTAGAATCTCATATTTTCAGTCGTGTTGATAAATTAGTAGATCGTACTTTGAAATCTTTCAACCCATTAGGTTTAGAAGTTGATATTCCATTTGTCGATTACACTCAAGATATGGATCTTTTAATTACTCAAGATTGTGGTGGGTTCAATTTGGGCTCCTTCTTAATTAGAAACAGTGACTGGTCGAAATTATTGTTAGACATCTGGTGGGATCCAGCTGGATACGAACAAAAACATATGATTTGGGAACATAGAGAACAAGATGCTTTAGAAACTTTATATGCCAATGAAGCATGGATTCGTTCTAAAGTTGGGTTCTTACCCTTAAGAATGATCAATTCATTCCCACCAGGTGCATGTTCTGAATTCAGTGATGATTCCAGATATTTCTATAATGAATATGCGAGAGATTTTGTGGTCAATATGGCTGGTTGTAATTTCGGTAGAGATTGTTGGGGAGAAATGAGTCATTATGCTACCTTAATGGCCAAGACAAACAGGAAATGGTACGACAGATTATTTTTCTGAGGCTTGTTTTATTTTCTACAAAATTTAATTATAAACCATAATATCTCATTCTGTTCATACTTATATCCTTTTAGAATGTTTAACATGTATAATATATAGTTGCTATTTCATATATAGAGGTTATTTATTTTAATTTTTTTTTCAAATTTCAATATCTCAAGAATAAAACAAGAACAACATTGAACTGCAGATTGATTGAACTTTAAAGGACATGTAAGAGCTACTTTAAAAGTACATACACAAGATATCGAAGTCATTCAAGGTTTATAGAGACGATAGAAGATTCTATATTATTTTACTAAATATAAAACGTGTGATATAAGAAGCTCGGAGCAAATCAATTTAGCATAAACAACAAGAGAAAATGGGTATAGAAGCAATTTTAATCATTAATAAATCTGGTGGGCTGATTTACCACAGATCGTTTACAAGTCCGCAAGTAGACCCTTCAAATCCGACTATTACTAGTACAACCAAGCACACATTAAATAGTAATGATTTATTGATCTTAGCCAGTACATTACACAGTGTTTTTGCCATTTCAAGTCAAATAACGCCCAAGGCATTACAATTGTCTCAATCAAATATAAATTATACAATCCCATATCATCCATATGTTGGTGTGGCCAATCCACAAACAACACCTAAAAATAATATGCCAACTAAATATGGTAGTTTTAAAGGGGACGATTATTTCAAAGAACCGTTTCATAATTGGAATAAAAGTGGGTTAAAACAATTAAGTACTGATCAATTTACTATGTATATTTATCAAACCATGACTGGGTTAAAATTTGTTGCTATAAGTTCTAGTGTGTTACCATCAGGTACTGGTAGTGGGGAAAATAATAATAATGCTGGAGCAAACACTGTTAATATAAATGGATCACAATATAATATGGGTAGTCAAATTGCTGATAATTTATTAAGAAAAGTTTACTGTGTTTATAGTGACTATGTTATGAAGGATCCATTCTATTCCTTAGAGATGCCAATTAAATCAGATTTATTTGACGATAGGGTGAAATCATTAATAGATCATTTGTTGTGATGTAAAAGAAAAATTATAATAAAGTAGAGTAAATTAGAACGCCTCGATATATCACGATACCGGTCTCAATAGCATTCTAAGTTTTTAAGTTGAAAAACATTATAAAGGTGACCATTGTCTATTACACTAAAATTACTAAATATATTTTATATATGTATTCACTTTTTTGTACATCCTTATAGAATGCTTAAATTAGAATTTACACGCACAAACACACGTAGTCATTGGCAAAAGTGAAGCATTCGAGAAGAATCAGATGTGAACATACCTCATTGCCCCCACCAGTGTCCCCACAATATCTCACTCTTTAGTAATAACGGTTCATACAATATATATCAAGTTTTTACGTGCCGTTAAGAGATTATTTAGGTTGAGTTATTAGTTCCTCTTTAAATCCTTTTAATACTACTATGAAATTTCTTTTATAATAACATGAAAAAGCTCTTCTGGAATACTTGTTGCAAATAACAATAATAATTCTCAATCATAAGTAAAACATATTTCTTATTCCAACTCAAAACTAATCAAAATGCCTTCTATGAAGAAGTCTCTAATAGTAAAACATTCAGTAAATAAATGAAACAGACATGTAAAAAATGTGTCAAGTACAAATTGGGTAATTCCTCAATGACGAGATTTTTTCGCATATAGATTGTTTTTATGTATTGTATTGTTTGTTTCCTCTAATAAGAAAAGCTCTAAAAGTCTCATTTTCCTGTGTGAGAAATGTTTGAAAACTATTGTTTTTTTTCCTTAGTAGATCTTTCAATGAGACAGAAAAAACATCAACTGATTCAAGGAGATTATCCCATATAGGTTTATTTCCATTTCCCTCATCGCAAGATTGCATTTTTAGCTTCCACTAAATAATGTACAGTACCAAGTCAGGATACTAACATTTTCGACCATGTTCTTTTAATGTAGCCATTTTTCGTGCCAAGTTTCTAAGAATACCTACATTCTACTAATTTGGTAGCAAAATGCTTACTATGAAACAGCGTAATTTTTCGCCCTATTACTACTAAAATGTTATTTCTTTTACCTATTTGATGTCATATGGTAGTAAAAGACCCACCACAAAAGATCAAATCATCCCATTAACTTTATCTAGTAACTTTATTACCTTAATTTCTCTTTACCATATGGAGTAGTCTTAGACTGAATTGGAATTATTTTTGTTTGTTTGTTATGAACAGGTCATTGGTAAAAAAAAAGAGAAAACCTTATTTCCGTGCCTTTAAGGTAAATCATCTCAAAGTTTGTGGGTGCATGTCAATCAAATGATTATTATAGACACAAAAAAACCAAAAAAAAACCACCTGATGAGATGAGATGACTTTCTTAATTTTGCCCATGCGGAACTTGAAATGGTTAGTTATAGTAACAAATGTTATGAGATAAATTGGATTTTCTTACATTGATTCAACTCAAGTGAAACCACTCGAAATTAGATCATGATTTGATAAGAAACAAAAAGCTAGTAAAACGTTTCGGGGATAATTTTTCTTGTCCCGTTACCATAATTAACCAAATTACCCTTTTCTTTTTCTTTTGTATGTATATATCTTTTTTTATTTAAACAAAAAGCACCCCAGTAAGATGCATATAATAAAAGAATTGTTGTAAGGAAAATAAACTTTTATGCTTCCACGGAACGGGTCAATAATCAATTATGTACCAAAATTTTTTTTATTTTCCCACATCCCCCATACAAAAATTCGCCAAGGTCTAACCAACTGATGAGTTTTTTTTACCCTTTACGGAAGGATATACTTAAACTTTAGATGAAAATCTGGGGGCGGAAAAAAACAATAAATGTGTAGTTGTCACAAATAATGGGATTTTAGAAATTAAGCTTTAAAATGAGGCGGGTAGTGATGTCACAATGAAGACAGTTGATGATATATTTTATTCTTATTAATTACTTTAAGTTTATTTGTGAGTATGTTCATTGCCTGTTTTGGAACCTGCTTTACTGGAGTAAGGTAAAATAAGGTTATTTTTTTATAGGGAACGAATAGGAAACTTAAGTGCGAGGACAAATTGGCAAGGTGAAATTAACAGCTGATACCTATTGGAAATTATTAAGACAATTCTGCCCCACTAAGCAGTGGTGGTCTCTCTCACGTGAATAGAGTACGGTTATTACTTGATCAGTTTATTTCTTTTTGGGATCCTCCCCTATTAATCACCGTTACAAATTGTAATGTAATAATTACTATTATTACAACAGTGCTATACTTATGCTATACTTATGCTATACAAAAGTTCAAATCAGTGACATCTTCTCTATTAACATGGAAATAAGTAAATTTAATCAGACCAATTTTCCGGTATTATTTTCACTTGCTCTTATTGTATTTCAAAGGCAAACTACTTCTCTCATATAGGGTAAGATGATGCTCACAATGATATTATACTTCAATTTTTATTGAAGTTTAAATGAATTTGTATTAACAATGTCACTATGTCAATATGGATGCGTAGTAATACTGCATTTAGAGACAAAAAAGAAAAGTGATGTTCAAACAAGTAAGAAAGGCACGGTACGGTAAATATATATATGCAGGACAATAGTTCGAACTCAACTTGAACAAGACAATTTAATGCGTCAATCTTCTAAAAAAGTTTACTTATAAAGAGACAAAACAAAATTATAATCGGTGTTCATTATCCCGGTGGCTCCTCCACTATTTCTATTATGTTTTAGTGTTGGAAAAAAATCAATCAACACGATATTTGCCTCCAATTAAGCCATTTCGTCATTCTCCGGCTCTCTCGGCCCACAAGTCCCCGTAGAAAACCCGTTGAGAAGTTATAATTTCTTCCCTAACTTCCATGGACATAACAAACTTCATGCTTTTTCAGCCGAGAAATCCAAATAATAGAACTCTACAATAGCCCTCTGTCCAGAAAACAATATAGGACTTACTAAGAAAAATTAAAGGTAGCTCAACTTCTCCTATTATTCTATCATTTTTTTTTCATCTTGCCACTGAAATTATTGGTTCCGGATTCGTTTTGTTTTTTGGGGTTCGAGAACAATAGAGGGACTTGTATGTGGGGTATTGTTAACTTGGCGAGACAACTCGTTTTTATTGCGGGAAAGTGAACAAGAAAAAAATACTCCCGCAATGGGATGTATTGTCCAATAACCGCCAATATAAGTTTGCTGGCCAACAATAGAAATTCCTGGTTGCTTCAAACAACTTCTATTCTTTATTATTGGTCATATTTTGTTTGTGTACATTATTATTGCACGGGGAAATCATCACAACACAATTTGTTATTGCTCTCTGGCAAAAGAGTTAACTAATCATGTTATATTTTTCTTGTTTTAATAATTTCTAACGTTATTTCTCAGATGACATCGGACCATTTAAATCATGAGCTATTACTATTATCTTTTCCTTCTTTAGTTTTCTATTTTCCCTTGTTTTCCCATTCAAATAGCTGTTTTTTTTATTCTCATTAAAATTTATTATTTTTCTTTGTTCTCCGTTGGCCTGATTTATATTTTTTCTAATTTGACGATGATGTTTTCATTTAGCTATTATTGTCACTATTTTAAATTGTTTGACAAAATGTAAGATATATAAAAGATATGGTTAAACCTACTTTTCCCTCATCTCTTCTTTGGTAATGGGTTTTCACAATCTTGTGTTTTGGGGAATCTTTCTTAAACTCTGTTATAAACTTTTTAATACTCTTCTTAGTAATACTACTTTTTTTCTTTTTCCTTTTCTTCTTTTATTATTTTTACTTTTTCATGTAAAGAGGGCATTGGATATTACGTCAAACCCAATAGCAAGAACAATAATTATAGTGTTAAATAGTAAATATATTTTTCTGTAAACGAGAACAATCTATAGTGTGTCGGATTTAAGATTTATTTATTACAAGTGAGTAAACCCAACATATTATTATTCTTTGTCAGCTCATATTATTACGTCGCCCTCCATATATAGATATAATATTAGAGTTTGCTGTTATAACTATATCCCACAAACACACAGATTTGAAAAGAAAAGGCGTTAATCATTAGATCATAAACCAATACCTCCAAGCAAAAATACACAAAACAAAACAAAATAATCAATCACAAAATGCTAGAAAATTGTCAAGTTAATAATTATAGAATCTTAGAACAATTAGGTTCAGGCGGATATGGTCTTGTATTCCATGTTAAAGATATACTATCAAATAAAGATTTTGCTATGAAAATTATTGTCAAATCATTTTTAAATCAACCCTCGCATAATCATGGTAAACATAGTGAAAATGCTATAAATATTCAATATAAGATGATTAAAGATGAAATATTACATTATTTTAGATTAAATCAATATAAATTATCTCTTCCAGCTGTCGATTTAAATTCTATTAAAGATCTTTCAAATGATGAATTGTTAACTATGCCACGTTATAAAGAAATTTCATTACATTTAAAAGTTCATTCACATAAAAATATTGTCACTATACATAATGTTATGGAATGTTCATTTGGTACATTTATCATTATGGATTATTATTCAATTGATCTTTTCAATTCAATTGTCTCAGAAAGACATTTCATAAATAATGGGTGGTTAATTAAAAAAGTATTTCTACAAATTTGTTCTGCTATTGAATATTGTCACTCAAAGGGTATATATCATTGTGATATTAAACCTGAAAATCTATTGCTAGATGGAAATGATAATGTTTATCTATGTGATTTCGGTTTAGCTACAAGATCAGAAATGTTAACTCCAAATGTCTCAATTGGATCCTCTTTTTACATGGCTCCTGAAAGAGTATTATATTTTAAACCAGAATGTTCAAATAGTACCATTGATGACTTTGAAGAAGTGTCAAAATTCCGTACTTATAATGCTGATATTTGGTCTTTAGGTATATTATTAATCAATTTAACCTGTATTAGAAATCCTTGGTTAAAAGCACATCAAGTGGAAGATACTACATTCAGATATTATCTTAAAGATAATTCTGTGTTGAAAAGAATATTACCAATTTCTGAAGATTTATATCAAATTCTCGTCCATGTATTACAATTGAATCCAAATTTGAGATGTGATATTTCTTCACTAATGATCATGATTAGAGATTGTCCAAGTTTCCATCGTCTAGATGTCGATGGTGATGGTAATAATGATGCTTTAGTAATTGTCCCACCTCTAAGTGAAAACGAATTTAACAGGTTTGTTGCTGTTAATGAATTAAATGATAATATCTTAGATATGGACTATTTATTCGATTCATTAAGAAATAATACTGTTAATGCATTAGGTGAAAATAGTTTAAAAAACACCACAAATAATATTAGAGCACCAAGTAATATGAGTTCTGTTGTTTCCACATCAAATAATAGTACCACTAATGATGACGAATCTACATTATATGCCACAACAGAAAACTTAAATAAAGAAACTAATGACGATTCAAGATTCGATATTTCTACCGTTAACACCTTGTTCAACTCAAGTAACAATTTAACACAAATTTATAATAGTAATACCACTTCAAGATAACAGACACGCCCCACAATAAGGAGAAATATCACTCCATTAACGAAAACCAAATTCCAATGACCAACTAAAAATAATAATAACAAAAACAAATAAAAAAAATCATAGAACAAAGCATATTTTAATATTCAATAATTTGTAATTTAAACGAAAATCCAATATCAAGCTTAAACAAATAAACAAAATAACGATATCAGAAATGATTGTAGGTGTAAGATTAAAAACAAGTTAAAAAAAATAGAATTACAATCATTTCATATATTCATTGCATAACATTTTTTTATATAATCAATATATTCTATAGCTAATGATAATATATTTATTCACATATTTATCTTTTTATCCTGTTCTCTATTTCTCAATATGAGATAGTATACATTTCATATTTTGTAAAAAGTAAGTGTAGACAGATATGTATTTAAAGGTCAAATTGTTTCTGCTTTTATATAAAGTGAAATTACGTTTATAAGATATATGTATCACAAATGGAATAAACATGATCTTCAATCTCTTCAAATGTTTGTCCATCCATATTAATAATAAAACAATCCTTTTCTTGAGAAACATTTGGTAGTTCTAAATCAGCAAATTGTGATTCTAACATATTGGATTTCATAAAATGTCCCCTTCTTTGATTTAATCTATACAATATAGTTTCTTTGGAGGCATAAAGGAATAAGAAATAAAATGTTACATTTGGTTCTGTTTCTCTAATCAAATCTCTATACTTTAATTTTAAACTTGAACATGCCACAACTGAGACACCTTCATTTTTGGTTTCAATCATACCTTCTTTTGCCTTCTCAGCACCCTTATGAGCCACTGTTTTCAACCACTCCCAACGGTCATCATCGTTTAAGGGATGTCCTGCAGACATCTTAGCTACATTTTTTGGAGGATGAAGATCGTCACCTTCAATGAATTGAATGTTTGAGTATTTCTCTTTGTAATGTTTCAATAAATAATCACCAATGGTAGATTTACCTGTACCTGCTGTACCAGCAAGAATTATAACTTTTGTGGAACCAGACATGATTATATGTTATTTATCTTTAATCTTTTCTCGAACTGTTGTTTATCTCAGTGGAATTACCAGAACCTTATGATTTCTATTCATCAATCTGAAAGAACGCGATTTTATTCAGATTTGAAATGTTTCAATGTCAAATTGAATCAACTTATCAAATATTGTACCATTATGATTCCAAAATAAATCTATGAATGTCTCTTACGTAATAGAATAGGAGCTTATTGAAACTTTTCCAATTATGCTTGCTCATTTATTTTCCCTTTGCGTTAATTTCGATCCCGCCGCTAATTTCAGCGGTGTTATTTCCGTTTGAGATAAAGTGGTGAAATTAATAAAATGACATAAAGTGAAGTGACACAAAAGCAAAGAGACAAGAATCAATGCTGTAATATATAGATATGCAGTAATTGTTATATTTTTAAAGATATCTATATATGCAGTTATGTAAGAATGAATAATATTAAATAATACAAATAATACAAATAATAGAAATAATAGGGAAACAAAATTATCATATGATTTCGCCATAAGATGGTCTCACCCCACGAGCAACAAACATATCCAATAGTTCAATGTTGGAAATCTTTCTTAAACAACTCCATAACAAGGAATCATCTAATATGGTGTTTATGTCTGAATCAGTGGTTTCACCTTCAGGGGATGGAAATTTATAAAATGTTAATAAGTAAATGTCAACAAATTTAATCTTCAATTCCATTAATGATAAAGTACTGAAATCATCTACAATAGACGAAATTCCCTGGAAGAATTCAATATGATTAGACGGATTGTCCTCCCTTTGAAGAAATAAATATTCTAATATGGTCACAAGATGATGTGCTGTGAAATTTATCTTCTCTTTTAAATATTCAAAATCTTGACAATATTCTTTAATGTTATCCATTAGATGTAAGAAATCTTCAATTTTGTGATGATTTTGAGTGAAGAACCAATTGATAACATGATCCACTAATATATCAACATGAATTTTGAATTTTTGGAAGATATATTTGAGAAATGTTGGATTGTCAAAGAAGGAATGAATGTAATCGACATATATAATATGCGGTAATGGAGGAACTTCATATGTTCCAATTCCACTTTCCAATACTTTATCTGTTATGAAGTCATCAAATAATTGGGTCAAAGAATTAAATTTTTTAATGAAGAATTTGGTCATAACAGGATCTTTGAAAAGATTTACATTTAAATATCTTTTGGTAACATCACCGCCATCTTCCTCGTTTTCGTTGTCTTGTTTCTTTATGGTAAACAAATAATTTTCATATAGGTTTCTTTCTAATAAATGATCCGAGAGTCTTAAACAATGATTCAAATACTTGTTTGTTAATAACAAGTTATAGTTTGCTAATGAAAAGATGAATATTTTTTGAATGACTTCTGGAGGTAATTTTGACAATGACAATTCTGAAGGTAAGTTGGATTCCTTTGGGGATTGTTTTCTTTTGCTTGGACTTACAGATCGTGTTACATTTTCACTTGGATTAACCGTTTCTATATTGAAGTCTGGATCAATGAGAGTGTCAACATCATCTCTATTGTTTTCATCTTCTGTCATATTAACCTCAGTATTTAATGATTGTGATTTTTCAGAATGTTTCCTCTTTGATGATTTGTTTTTCTTATCTTTCTTCTTTTTCTTCTTCTTATCCTTCTTTGATTTCTTATGCCTTTTCGACTTATGAGAGTGTTCTCCCCCTTCCGAGTATTCTAGCTCAACAGTATCAGTTTGTTCTCTGGATCTCTTTCTTATTTCAGGCTCCTCTCTTTCGGTTGCAAGATTTTCTCTGACTGATTCTTCATTTTTAATGAGAGAAAGATGTGCTTGTTTTTTGTTCCTGTGATGCTGGTTTGTTAGAGCTGTTTGCTTTGGTGTTTTCTTCCAAAATTCTGTAAGAACTTCAAATTCAAATTTCTCAATATGAGCAGTAGGTACAAATTTTGCTTTTGATACTATATCTGCCATTTCTTCATTAATAATAACTCCAAGTTTGGGAATCCCACGTCTTTTAAAATCTGCTTTCCTCTCCTTGATTAAAGCCAACTTTCTTCTCTTCTCTTCAGCTCTTTGTTTAACCTCTTCTCTAGCTTTTAATCTCTCCATTTCTTGTTGCTTCTTTTTCTGAAGTTTCTCCATTCTCTTTTCATGTCTCAATTGCTCTCGTGTCTTGACTGGTGGTGGTTTCATTCTTTCTCGTTGGAGTCTTTCTTCTTCCATTTTTTTACGATGTTCTCGTTCTCGTGCTCTTCTTAATTCTTCTTCTTCTTTAAATCTCTTATTTTCACTCTTATTTCGAAGTCTCGAGGGAAGTTGATCCCTCATTTTGCGTAGACCATTTCTTTTTGTTGGAAAACCTATTATAGCAAATCCCATTTTCGTATTTTTTGTTGTCAATATGTTTGATATTTTAAATAGTTTTTTTTGGAAGATAGGTTATATCATTTGAATAGTGTTATTAAAATTATAAATAAGGCCACACCAAATTTAACAAGATAAGATTGTGATTAATTGCTTATTCTATTTGTTTAAAGAACACTTTGACTTTTGAAGCTGTATAAACAATGTCAAACTCATCGGATGGAAATTTCATATCAGAAAAAAAAAAATCAAATTTGAAAAATTTCATACAAAAAGAAGATGTCGATTTCATTTTACCATACTATACAATTAAGGGCATATTGTTTAGAAAAACATCCGGGATTATAGCCTCACAAGATCTTTCAAGTTCCAATGAGTTTTACTGGTTAAATATGATGTTTTAATTTATATCAAGATCTCATTCAACTTAGGTTAGACTGAAAGGGAGTTGAATGTATTCTTCTTTGTTTAGTGTTACTACTGTTTTTATTTTTTCTGATACGAATTTGAAGAAACTCAATGCTTTAACATTGACATATCTACCTCATCTTAAATAGTTGCCTTAACTTCTTTTCAATTGTCTTCGGAGGCTTCTCGTTCTTCACTTATTCCTCACAGACAGGTTCAAATGTTCTTGTATTTTATTTAGAAGACAGATATATTTATTTCCATTCTTCTAACACTTGAAAATTCCTCAAAGCACTATAAATAAAGAGACTAACTTGCCATCTCACAAATCTTGTTTTCTTTGTGGCTCTCAAGGAAGCTTTTAAGGATTTCCCTTTTCGGCTCATTTTCAGGCGATAATATGCAAGTGATTTACTTTTATAACAATCCACCAATAACACCACAAGAATTCCATATAAAACAGAATATAGTATCTTACCTATATGTGTATTACAGTCTTACTCGAGAGGTTAAGATGAAGACCGTCTTGGGCTTAAATGTACTTTTGACAGATGAGCTCCGATTATACGTCAACCCCATACGCAAAACCAAAATACAATTGTACTTCACATAGACAGCTAACAAAACCAGTAACATTGTTGTCCTGAAAGGAGTGTCTTATTTCCCCATTCCAACCCACTAATTCATTATTTACCAGTTAAACTTTATTTAAACTTCCTGTATCCCAATCAAAACAAACAGATAAGAGCCAGCTGATGGAATAGTAACAATATTTGCTATTCCATGAGCTAAACAATAACACTCTTTGCCACCAACAATTCTTGCATTTGCGTGCTTTTTAGGTCGCATGTTTTTCCGAATTAGGTAGACGTAACACAATACAAATAATATTAGATCCAATAATAAATCGTTGATGTTAACGGTTGTTACAATTAATCTTAAATTTTTCGTTGTTGTCTTTCCATTGAATATATATTCTTGTTTGAATTTGAGAATTGACCAACTTCTCATTCTTTGAATTATTCTATTCTATTCAGTCAAGTTGGCTTTGTGTTTTTCGTTGTCGGTTTCTCTCTCCTCTGCACATTGCAAATTTCGCCGATTGCAACGCTAAACAGCCTGGAAAAAAAATTATTTGCGTAAGCGAAAAAAAACACTGCTGAAATTAATAATTAGAGTACATAGTGAATAAACAACTTTCAATTGATACAAACAAGGTGTTCACAATACTGATTATAATATTTAAATAATTGAACTCGAAAATACAGAAATTATACATTTAGTATTTTAACTTTCCTAATCCATTCGTTTTTTTAAGATACCCTTCTCGAGGAAAAGTTTTCTAGAGATACTAGTGCATTTTATTACATCGCTTTGACACATTGACAATATAAGACAGGAAGAAAAAATTAGATTTCACAATGGTCCAAGAAATGAAAGTTTTGTTATTAGGTAACAATCCAAATATTCAATTCTACACGTCTAGGTTTCAATCTGTAGATAATATTGAATTATTCCATGTGAGTGATATTAAATCTCATACATTTGAAGTTGAAACTGAAAATTATGGAAGTGTTAAATATTCATTAGATAACCATTTCACATCTTTGAAAAATCTAGTTGAAGGTTTAAAACACATGTCTCATGATATTAAATTCGATTTAGTCATATTAAGTGCATCCACTTTAAAAGAATTGACCACTATACCTCAATTATTAGAATCTGTTATTAATAAACAAAACACTACAATTTTAATTGAAAGTTCTGGGTTTTTACCTTTGGAATCTTTTGTGAAAAGTAAATATCCAAACGTTTTCTCTATCTTATCATCCTATGATATTCGTGAATTAGATTCAAATAAATATAAACAACAAGGTAAAATTAAAAATTCTGAAAAGAATCCTACTATTATCCTAGGTCAAAGTTCATATTCTTCCAAATCAAAACAATCAAAACCAAAATATAATGAAACTGTATTAATCAATTTGAAAAATTTAGAAGCCACTTTCAAGAAGATATTCTATAAGGATTCAATCTCTACTTGTAAAATGAATCCAACTAAGTTTATTTCTGAACAATGGTCAAAAGCCATCCCATCAATTTGTTTAGATCCATTAATGATTCTTTTCCAAGAATCTAATATCGATAAATTTTTAAATGAAATCTTAGCTAAACCATTAATCTCAGGTTTAATCACAGAGATCTTAACTGTGGCTAAGAGTACAAACACTAAATTGACTACAAACATGGACAATGAAAATCATATAATTAATACATGGAAATCACATTATATTGAATCAAAGACTTCTCCACAACTAATTTATAATTTCCAAAATAATTTTACTTCAATTTTAAATCTTGATTTATTATTATTACAACCAATCTTATTAGCTGATGATCATGACATTAAAACTCCATACTTAGAATTTTTATTCACCGTGATGATTCAGTACAGTAATATAAATAAAGATAAATCTGCTTGGTTTATTAGAGCTGATAAATTAGATCAATTAAAACAAACTATTACTAAGATTACTGACGAAAAACAATCTTTGTTTAACGATTACAAAACTTTACAAGACGATTTTCAAGAAAACAGTATTAATTTAGAGACACTACAATCTCAAGTTAATGACTTAAATAATGAGAATTTGCAATTAAAACAAAATTCTGATTTAGAAACTTTACAAGCCCAAGTTTTCCAGTTAAAGAATGAAAATACACAATTGAGAGAATATAATGAAAGACAAGTTATGGAAAAGAATCAAATCATTAATGATTTAACTTGCAAACTTGCTAATATAAAGACTTGCGATACCCCAGAAACAAGTGAAACCCCATCTCAAGATGTAACTCCAATCCCGACTACCATTACCAACGACCATGATGTTTCTGTTGACCATTCCGTCAACACAGACCACTCTTTGGCTGATAAACAAAAGGAATTATTAGATAAAGAAATCGAGTTGAAGAGAAAAGAGTTAGAATTAGAAAAGAAATTTGCATACCAACAACAACAGTTACAACAACAACAGCAACCATTACAACAACCATTATGTATCAACAATCCAAATTCTCAAATCTCTCCACCACAAAATATTTCCCCAGTATATACTCAACAAAATGGCATGAAACCACAACAATTACCATACAATCATAATAATTTAAGTAATGGCAACTTATCCAAATCTAATAATACTACACCAACATTACCAAATGCTAGTTCCGCTAGATTTGTGGATCCAATTTCATCTGGATTAAGTCCACCAATGGATATGAATGATGGGTTCCCAACTTTACAAACTAAATCATCCTTTGGTTCTCATCCAATTAAACCAACAAGTAGAAAGAACAGGAAGAGTAATATGCCAACAATTGGTAATGCATCTAGTATTGGTTTTAATGACGTGGCTTCCCAAAGTAACGTTGTAAACCCAGTGGGGAGAAGAATTAGTTCTATGCCAGTTCACGGGACTAATTTCCTTAATAATAGTATGATGGATACCAGTGGTATTTCTAGACAAGGGTTAGGTATTGATATGCCCCAACCAAACAGAAATGCTCTATTCGGTATGAATAATAGCAGCAGTAGCACTAATATTGGTGCTATGAGTACTCCAGTTAAAGCTCCAATGAACAGCCAACCAACGACGAAACCAATTCAATTCGGTTCAAATAGCAATTCTACAAATAACGTTCTTCAGTTTAATAATAACAATAGTACCCAAAATAGTAGCAGTAATACCCCACAACCTCCACAACCAATTCAATTTGGTAGTGCTTCTGCTACTCCACCAAACCAAAGTGTTTCCACTACTCCTGTGGTGATAAGTCATGAATTTGGACAAGCTGGTACTAGTTCACCATTACCAACTTCTAATGTTGCCACAACTGCTGAATCCACCGATGATGATGATGATAAGAAAGGTAAAGACAAAAAGAAATCCAAAAAAGGTTTCGGTGGTCTTTTCAAGAGAAACAAGAAATAATCGACAAATTGATCACTTGTAATATAAATATAACTTATGACTTGGTTGCAACCCCATCAATATACAATATAAAAAGTTAAATTCTTAGTGTGCATGTTTGTAAAATTACATATACATATAATACCTATATAGATAAGATAAAGTGCATTATTATTTATCATTAATTTGACAACTGGAATGAATATATTGCATATGTATAGCTGTTGTTTTGTGACACATATTTTTTCTCTACATCATCGCCGACGAGGCTACCAACGCAACTTTTTTTTTTTCACCACAAGCAGTTTTTTGGAAAAGTTCCAACCTTTCGATTTTTAATTAAACGTTAACGTTAACCACCACTACAACTATTGAATAATTGAATAAAAAAAGTTTATATTAAAGCCATTCCTATAATTGGTCTTGTGTAGTTCTTTTAAATCTTGATTTCTTAACTCACCGAGTAATACCCATCATAAATATATATAAACATGCCAATTGACCAAGAAAAATTAGCCAAATTACAAAAGTTATCTGCCAAGAACAAGATCGGTGGTACCAGAAGAAAGTTAGGTAAGAAGACCAACATCACTGCTAACGGTCAAAAGGATGACACCAAATTACAAGCTCAATTAGCTAAATTCCACGCTGTCACCATTGACAACGTTGCTGAAGCTAACTTCTTCAAGGAAGACGGTAGAGTTTTACATTTCAACAAGGTTGGTGTTCAAACTGTCCCACAACACAACACCTCTGTCTTCTACGGTATTCCACAAGACAAGGCTTTACAAGAATTATTCCCAGGTATTATTTCTCAATTAGGTGCTGAATCTTTACAAGCTTTAGCTCAATTAGCCAGTCAAATGCAAGGTGCTCAACAAGAAGGTGCTAACGTTGAAGCTACTGAAGGTGAAGAAAAGAAAGATGAAGCTATTCCAGAGTTAGTTGAAGGTCAAACTTTCGATGCAGATGTCGAATAGATTAAATAGTCAAAAAAATCTATTTCCCTTTTTACATCTTTGCCCTTTAATGACATTCTTTCATATTTTTTTAATAATAAATCATTACTGTCATTTATATAGTATATAATATAAATGTAAATTAATATATGTATACTTATAAAAAATTACGAAGTATATTCCTGTTAACATTGTATGTGTTAGAAAATGGATAAAAGAATTAATAATAGTGGAATGAATAATACTTGTCTTATTTGAATGTGTTACACTTCGAGTATATCTGATTAGTTCAGATTAATTGGGAAGCCTTGTTGTTTTTGGATCTAATTTTTGTAAACTTAATAATTTATTTCTATTTCGTCTACAAGTTAATGTATTAAAATGTCGTTTCAAAGCATCTTTACGTGCAAAACCTTTACTACATTGCGGACAAATATTTGGTAATACAGGTAAATGAATCTTTTCATGCCTTCTTAAATCTGAAGATCTGAAGAAGGCAAGGTGACAATCACTGCATTTATATGGTCTTTCCTCCATTGGGTTAGGGTTTAACGAATTTCTTTTCTTATATGTATTATTGGTGTCTTTAATTGAAAGAATGTCTTCTAGTTTGATATTATTTGTATGAATGCTTTTAGAATCTAGTAAACCGTCATCTTTTCTACCCGATTCCAAAACTGTATGGGTCAATTCATTAGATTGTTCTTGTTTTAACAAATCCAACACTTTAGATAAATACCCATTACAGCTTCTAGGTACATCAGACCCACTGTTTAGATCCAACACCTCTAACTGATTTGACCTTAAAAGGTTTAACCTTTTCAAAAGTTCATTAATGGTTGGATCGATCTCTGTACTCTGTGATTCGTTGATCAACGCTTCTGCAGCCTGCTGTAGAAAATTATTATCTTCTTCCCTCATTCTCTTTTATTAAGGTATTCTTATATATAGCAATATTTTTATTATTTCACTTTCTAACTTGATTACCTTCTTTCCTATGTTCTACGTGACCAGGACAATCCAACAAACTATACACTTATATACTATTACAAAAGCTTGTTTATTCCAATCCACTGCCTTATCAAGTCAAATTTACAACACCCCCTCTTTGCCATTAACTGTTTTTGTTATTAATTGATAGTGACTTTCTTTGACACCAAAACTGTGTAAAAAATGTAACGTGCAATAAGGAATTTAAAGTTATGAAAATATTCTAATAGTGAACCTTGTCTTTTCCATCTTGGTAAGGGCCAAAGACACTTTCCCACTCCGTGATTTATCAGAAGTAATTCACTGGGGTCCTTATTGTAAACGTTTAATTTAACCTGGGGCTTCCAAACCAGCTCAAGTGGATTTGACTGTTACTTGCTCCACATTTACTGTCATATTTTGTAAAGGTCTAACCGTAGCAATCTACATTTTTTTTAATGTAAACATTGAAAAATAAAATTGGTCAAGTATAATAATAGAAGAGTAAACATTGAGATGACATGGTGATACCGGAGTTCATATACAATATCAAATATGTTAAACATGTCCTTAGATGATGAGTATATACCTAATTATACTAAAGACACCGAACTCAAACTGTTAAGAAAGTTATCTGAAAAGGTTCAAGGCGAGTTAATTATAGATTGGTATGAAAGATTTGGTTTATCAAATAAGAGACTAAGACATATAACTCTTGAAACGTTACAACAGGACTTCAAATTCGATGCTAGAAGTAGGAGAACCCTCTCCACAGTTATTTTAACGCGATATTGGCCTCATGGATTAAATCTTTATCAATTGAGTGATATCGATTTTAATATGCTGATAGCACATCCATTAAGGTTCAAATGGAATTCCATGACAATGTATAAATCTACCACAGAAAAGATTCGACCTCATTATAATATTCCACAAATCATCTCTGAGTTAAGTAATCAACTGTCAAATTATTATTTAAGTTATATCACATCAAGGCATTCTTCAGGACAAAATGTAGAATACATTAGATTACAATTTTTTGAAAGGTCTGCTACTCACCATCACGATAGACAACATAAACTATTATCTAGATCTCCATACTATATTGCACTTTTAGATGACCAAGAATTACCATTTATAATACATACTGCAGGTGAAGATCCAACATCAAAATTGATCATGGAAACTTTTAAAAAAATACTATCAGACTCTTCACCTTACACAATTAAATTCAGGAGAAATGAACCCCCAAAGGAATCAATTAAATCAATTGGGAAAGTTTTACAAAGTTGCAGTACCTCAAGAAATGATAATGCCTTGGGAAGATGGTCACAATACGGTGATGGTAAATTTGAAGTTTCACCATTAAATAATATAGATGCTCATGGATCTATGAAAGGTAAAAAGATAAGAATAGATGATAATGAAGCGAAATCAATGTTGAAATTCAAAGGTTCTACTGAATATCCCAATGGTTGTGAGTCTCAAACAGCAGTCTCGAAAGTTGCATTCCAACTAAAAGATCCAAATGATGATATTACTATTGGATTTAAATTTCATGGGTCAGATGTCTTTGGTGGGATACATCAATTATGTAACCAAGAATTAATCGATGTAGATAAGGTACCTGGTTGGTTGAGTGGTGAAAATGGAGCATCTTCTGGAACAATCAAAAATGGTGATTTTATCAAGAAGACGAGGAAATAAGCCTACAGATATTGTTCATTTTGTTGAATATATAAAACACATAACATACATTAGCATAATATAATAGATAGCAAAAATTTTAATATAAAAATATTCATAGCATTACAAAATTAACCCTCTTGGTCTTTATTATTGTGGTATGGACAGGACAATAAGGACATTTAAATGATAAACTACCATTCTTAGATAGTTTATCTAATGCTTTCTTGGAAATAATATGATGACATGCCAATGAATATGGTGGATTCTCCTTTGTAGTCTCCTCTTTCAACACAGGACAAATGAAAACTGGATGGAAGTGTGATAAGAAATCGGGTAAATCTACATCAAATGGCAATTCATTTTCAGTCGTCCATCCTACATGAGACAAAGCTCTAATTTGATTATACTTAATAAAATATTGGAATGATATTATACCACTTAACACAATTAAAAATAACGGTGAATCAATAGAAAGACGATTATGTAAACAATATTCTTTAGTAAAAATGTTAATACAAGATCTTAATCTTTCTTCAATTATAGCATCAAGTCCCTCAATTGTTTGTTCTAACATCAATTTCAAAGTTATTTGTGTAACTGTTTGAGTGTAACTTGATTTTATAGTCTCTTGTGAAATCATAATCTCTTGTGGAATATTCTTGTAGAAATACTTACAAACATCAAACGACGATTCATTGTTTTTGATCATATTCAGGCCATTAAGAATATATAACTCGAATTTCAAATCACAATTGACTGTACAATTACTACTATCCCCTGAATGTTCAATTGTGTTTATCCATTCAAGACAGCTATCACATTTGTAATGATTCAAATCGTAAACAATCTGTCCCATCTTTAAAAAGATATAGGTAGTACTGTTGTCAATGCCATAAACATTTTGCAAATAACTTAGAATATTGGATTCTCCATCTTTCCCATCATATTCAACAGGTAAACTTTCAATATTATACCTAGCGATATGGAAACCGATGGCTTCATCAATAAACTGAATCTTATCCTTTGAGATTTTATTCTTGTAAATTTCGTCAAGATCAAAATTTTTCAATTGATTCAAAGCATTCTTGTTAAATTTACCATATTGTTGATGTGTAAATTTTGATTGTTTCTTGATTGAATGATTCCATGATTTTACTGTCTTATTCAATTTGTCTTGAATTAATGTTCTTTTCTTGGATATTTTTTCATCACTTGTGGGTGTACCAGCCTTTTCATTAGCTTGTGGTGATATCAAATGCTCCTGATCTTGAATATTCTTATTTAAATGAGCTTTCAATTTCTTTAATTGGTTCTTAAACTCATGAGTTTCCTTCAAACATTTTTGTAAATTTGAAGCATTTGGTGTATCTTGGGAGTAATATAACTTATCATACTCTTTTTGTAAATTGTTTAATAGCTTAGACATATTATTTTAGTGGCTAAGTTTCTGAAGTTTATCTCAATCCTTGTTCAAATGTGGTTTCCCTTTGTTAACTAATATTGTTTTGTCTTTTATAATGATTTTTTATCTCTTACAAAATTTCCCTTTAAAAAAAACGCATACTGTGTGACACACATATTGAGGTTATTCGGAAGAAAGTGTAAGCTTTAAAAGGGCTGAAACTTCATCAATTAAACAATAAAGGATATAAATTAATTTTTAGATAACTTAAATAAATAACTTAGCAGATATAAAATACTAAATAAATAAATAAATAAATAAATAAATAATTGATACTTTTTTTTAAAGATTTTTTTCATTCATAAAATAGATAAATCGTTAGAAGATGGAAGATGCCAAATTTACAACCTTGACATTTTGGTTTCATTACATTTTTCATCACAATTATCTCTAATTCTTTGACCTAAATGTGGATCCACTCTAGTAAACATAGCAACGACTTTATCTTGAATTTCACTTGAAGCGTTAGCGATATGAACACCAACATTATGTGCTAATCTTTCTTGAGCACCATCTTGTTTAGATAAAACCTTTTGATATAAAGCTGTAGCTTGTTTGAAATCAATATCACCAGCAGAAGTTGCCCAGTGATAAGGAATTGCTGGACCATTCCAAACTTCTTGATGTTGTTGAACAGGCCTATCTTGTTGAATGAATTTATAATCAGTATTAGAAGCATAATAATTTGGTTCTGCACCAAAATTACCATTAACATTCATTGGACCATCTCTAATCAATGGATTAAAAAATTTAGAAGCATATGGACAATTAACTGGAACTTGATTATAATTTGGACCAATTCTGTAACGATGAGCATCAGCATAAGCAAACAATCTTGATTGTAAAACTGGGTCAGCACTTGCCTCTTGATATGGAACGGTGTTACTTGGGGCAAAAGCAGCTTGTTCAATTTGGGCAAAGAAATTAGTTGGATTTTCATTAAGAACTAACTTACCCACACGTCTTAATGGGAATTGTTTATGTGACCATACTTTGGTTAAATCAAAGACAGAAAATTCTAAGTTTTTAGCTTCTTCTTCAGTCATTGTTTGGATATAAACAGTCCAAGTTGGAATATCACCTTGTTCAATGTGATCGAATAAATCTTCAGTACAATAATCAGGATTCTTACCTGCCATGGCAATAGCTTCTTCATTGTTAAAATTCTTAATACCTTGATCAGTTAATATATGAACTTGAACATAATGCCAATCACCCTTTTTGTTTGACCATTTGTAAGTATGACCAGAATACCCATTCATATGTCTATATGATGCAGGAGTACCACGATCAGAGAATAAGATACAAACTTGATGGATAGCAACTTGGTTTTCTGGAATTGTTAAGAAATCCCAAAACATATTGGCATCTTTCAAATTAGTTTGTGGATTTCTCTTTTGAGTATGAATAAAAGCAGGAAATTTTGAAGGATCCCTAATGAAAAAAATTGGTGTATTATTATAAACCCAATCTAAATTACCTTCTTCAGTGTAAAATTTAGTGGCAAACCCTCTTGGATCTCTAGCTGTATCAGCAGATCCCTTTTCACCACCGACTGTAGAGAATCTAGTTAAGCACCGTGTTTTCTTACCAATTGTATCAAACATTGCAGACCCACAAATATCAGTAATATCATCAGTAACTTCAAAATAACCAAAGGCACCAGAACCATGTGCATGTGGATTTCTTTCTGGAATACGTTCACGATTAAAATGAGCTAATGAGTCCAATAAATTGGCATCTTGCATTAATAATGGACCATGTTCACCAATTCTTTGTGTTGCATATGGTTCATTAATTGGGTTACCTAGAGAGTTTGTGACAATTCTGTCACCTCTCACTTCAGAAGTGTTTGTCTTATCGTTTTTATTGTTAGTAGTCATTTATAGAATAAGAATGTTATAATATAATGTATGTTTTTGTTGTTATTATTACGTTAATAATAGAATGAAGAGTACTTTGTAACCAAGATAGATCAAGTTGGTTGTTAAAAGATATATCTTGCCCTTATATATAAATAATAACAACCCGTAATTCCCTTATCCCCCTCACCTCCTCATCTCCTGTTACATCAACCTTTCCCATTACCTAATCCAAAAATAACCCATGTCCAGTCCCTCTTACTGTCCCTTAATAAATTAAACTACCTTTATTTCTCCAATGTTTAATATTCTCTATAATTAATAGTGTATTTTTCTCTTCTTTCTCCACAAGAGTCCGGAGATAATTTTTAAAGCCATACAATGACGTTGTGTTATAATGGGTTTGGTAATGACACAAAAGTATAGTGATTATAGCTTGATAATTTAATCATTTGGCAATCGAACTACGGATATAACGGTAGGTTACTCTAAAGGTTACTTTCTAGTAGGTTTGGTTTCACTTTACTTCAGTTTAAAAAACAAGGAAATAGAACAAGATCACGGAGTTAAAGCTGACAAAGAGAGGTCAAAGAGACTAGAAGGTTCATTATACAATAGTATGAGGTTAAATTGTACGATTGAAATGATTTGGCATCATCATACAAAGATGTAATCAAAAAAAGCTGTTGAGATTTAGTGTTGACATGCAGTGTTAAACATTAGATAATCTGATACTTGTGAGTCTAGTTCTTCTAATTTGAAATTTCTGACAACAAAAAAATTAAGAATATTCCATTCAAATCACAGATTGATAAAACGTTAAAACAATGTTACCAATACAAGGCCTTCACAACTTATATTTCTATATTATCATTACATTTTATTCAGTAAGGCTATCACGTGTACAAATCAAAACGTTTGAGAATGCCGAATTCTTATTTTTCTTTAAAAGTAAAATTTTCATGAAAAATGCAATTTATTATTGAGGTGAAAATGTTTAGATGTATTAAATATTATTATAATTTATAATTAGATGACGAACATCTTTTGATTTACTGCGAATTATTCTATTAATATTATTCGCTTGTGTGCTTTGGTTAATTGAAAAATAATAGTTTGATAAAAATCAACGATACTACTAGTTTCATATTCAAAAATAACAACAAATAAACAACGACAACAAAAAAAAGTAACATTTTAACTTTTTACAATGTCGCCCTCTTCTAAGAAAAGTATAGTTGTTTCACAAGAGATACCAGAGAACAATAATGAGTCAGCAACAACAAAAAGTAATTCAAGATTATATCAATTGGGAGTTTTATGTGCGTCACCTGGTTTAACAAAAAATAATTTAACTAACGAAATGTTGTCAAATATAGATAAATCAAAGGCTATTAAAAATGACCAAAGAAAGATTATTTCCACTATTCATAAAGTAGAAGAAAATGCCACCTCTGGAAGTATTGAAGATACTGTCCCAACGGTTACAGAACCTATTGAAAAATTATCACAATCCATATCATTTGAATTATCAAATTCTTCCAGTAATCATTCTTCAAACGTTTCCTCCACAACGTCTTCCAAATTTGATTCAAGTAGGTCTACATCATTAAAGAGGAAAAGAATACCACCGCCATTAAATTTATCAGCAAATAAAAAATCTAATAATGAAATTGTTACATCTACCACGACAAGGAAAAGATTCAACTCAAATCACAGATTGAAATATTTAAGCAGTAGTGGTAATAGCAGTTCAAATATAGCTAAAAGTGCACCACCCAATATTTTACACTTTCCTGGAAGAACCAGTAAGTCACTTTTACAGCAACAGCAACAATATCAAGACGAGGAAAGAAATAATAACTCTATCGATTCATATTACAAGAGAAAGACATCTCAAGATTATTTTAATGGTGGTGTATCCATGTACCAATATAATCCTTATTATCCGTATCCACCAACAATCCCAATGCACATGATGATGGGTTCACCTGGTTCAGAATTAACCCCTCATTTTTATAGTCCTTATGGATACCCAGCAGGCCCTCCTCCACCACCACCACCACCAGCTGGTTATATGATACCGTATCCGTACATGTACCATACACCACCATATTCTAATCCAACCACTGCTGTTGATGTAGAAGAACCATTAAAGGAAGATGGGGAGATCTCAAATAAACCTGATGAAAAGGAAGCAGAACCTAATGACAACAAGGAACAACAACCTGATAATATGATCACTGGGGATATTAGAATTATGAATAATATTTTCACTTTTGAATTCCCACATGATGAAACTTTGGATAAACATATGTTTTTAAGTATATGTAATAAGGTCTGGAATGAAAACCTGGAACTATCCAGGAAATAATGAACCCTTTTCGATCGCCACCCCTTTCTCTCTTATATATATCTATCCACAATCAATAACACATTACGTGACATTTATTTATATTAGTTCTCAAAATTTCCATTCTCGGAGAATTGCAACACGAAAGTTACACAATACGCCCTATTGTTTGTGTCTATTTACTGTTGAAATTTGTGTGCCTGAGATTTTTGTTTTTGTTATTGTTTTTGGTATTGTTTTTTGTTTTTTCCTCGAGCGCATTTTTTTGCATTTTGTTATGTACGTCAAAAGAGACGCTGTGAAATTTGGTTTGCTGCTAAATTTTAGGCAAAAGATTTTTTTTTTTCTACTTAAATACATATCTGTTCAAGAATCCTTGGAAACTTTGAACATAGATCTTAGTGTGCAAAACTGTCCAAAAAACACTTAATAATTCAAGAAAAAAGGGACACACAACAATGTTACTGGCTAGCATTTTCTGGTGGGTCAGAGGTGGTTTGACCTGTTTAGTATTGCTTTCCACTTCTTTAATAATATATAAATATAATGATCCCATACTAGGTCTCACTAATGTTCCACATATAATGGATTTATTCCAAGGACAATGGTCTTTAGAAAGAGAAGGAACACCTTATTTTACATATAACAGTAACTTCAAACGCCCAAAGTATGAATATAACAGTGACGAAAAGTTTGATGATATTAATAGTAACATTGCCATCACACACTATAATTTAAATTTAATTAATAATGATCCAGATTCAATAAAATATAGCCATAAAGTCTTGATCCTAACCGTGATGGACAAGTTTAATGCCGAGTATTGGTCAAACTTACAGGATTTAAGTTATCCAAGAAAAAATATTGAATTAGGGATTATGGTATCTCGTCAAGGTGATTATGAAACCACCTTAAAGAAACTATATGATATAATATCTACCATTCAAAAGGGTGAAAAGGAAGAGAAATTTAAGAAAATCACTATTCTCTTGGAAGAAACAGGATCCTCTTCTAATAAACCAATAGATGATAAAGAACCTTCATCCACGGATCCAAATCTAAATTTAGAAATTCATAAAAGAAAATCAATGGCGCTAATGAAAAATGAATTATTATTTGCCACATTAGGTCCAGAGGTGAGTTGGATTCTATGGTTAGATGGACGTGTAACAAAGACACCAACCTCCTTGATTCAGGATTTAACAAATCATGGTAAACCAATCTTAACCACAAATATTCTTCGAAGAAAGGATACAGGAAATGATAAAGATCAAGATGATTTTTTCCATCCTGATACATTAAATAATTGGGTCAATAGTCAAGTATCAGTGAATATGGTTAGTGATTTATCAAAGAATGATATCTTGATTGAAGGGGTCTCTACTAAAGATACTGATAGACCATTAATGAGACAATTTTATGATATTAACTCTTCACCATTAACAGAAATGGAATTAGATTCAGTGGGAACGTCATGTACTTTGATAAGATCTGATATCCATAGAGATGGTGCCATGTTTCCAAGTTTCCCATTTTATAATTTAATTGAAACAGAAGGTTTTACTAAGATGGCTAAGAGATTAGGATATCAAGCATATGGTTTACCAAATTACGTCATATATATGAATTAATTGTTGTATATAAACAATATAACGAATATAGTATATTATTGAGATAATATAATAATAATAATAATGGAAATAAAAAGAAGTAAAATATGATAAAGTAATACCCACAAAATGAATCAAAAAAAAATGACTAGAGGAACAAAATTTGAATTTCTATTACTTGTAAGAGATAGATGAATAATTTGGTAAGCAAACAGTACTAAACAAAGAAAATAGGGATTTGGTTAGTGTAATAAACAAATATAATTCCATAGAAATTAATTATTATTAATCAATTTATGGTGATAATCATCGTAGATTAAACCCTTTTCTAAATCTTTGACACTAAGTTCTGGGGAATGTTTAGTTTCGTTAATCATGGCTGTAACTTTACCTAAATCAAGATTCAAATAATTAGACATATATTGACCAATTTCAATATTTTCATGATTACCTTGTAAATGATCTAAGATATCATACCATGTATTCTTCTTATTGGTGTATGCATAAATATTAACATCCACAGCACTATGACCGTGTGTAGTCCAACCAATTTGAGCTCTGAATGAAATCATGTCATTTATTTTATCTTGAATGACATCTGCAGTCTTAGCACGAGCTAAGAATTCTACATCTTCTTGACTATAGTCCAAAATACCTAAATCTCTTTCTAAAATTTCTTTCTTAATAAATTTAATGATTTCTTTAATGTTATCTTCCACATCATCATCTTTCAAATTACGTGAAAATTCAATGATCTTATTCTTTGTGTATTCACCAGAATGAGAAGAATTAGCTAATACTTGTGGTAGCCATATATATTCTGGGTATTCTTTAGTAACCTGTCTAGCCACGGTTAAACCACCTGTTTCATGATCTGAAGTTGAGATCAAGATTGTTTCCACATCAGTGTTATCAGCAAAATCCATAGCAGCTTTAAAAGCTCTGTCAAAGGCTAAAACTTCTCTAACTTGTGCAGCTGGATCATTTTGATGCCCTGCATGATCAATTCTAGAACCTTCAACCATAAGGAAAAACCCTTGATCACAATCCTTACTAGCTTCATTTAAAGCATTTAATGCAGTCACTGTTTGTTCTTCTAAAGATGGATAAATTGAACTATTTCTATCAATTTCAAATGGGATATCAAAATCTGCCATTAAAGCTAGTAAAGGTAATGAAACATTTTGACCCATTTTTAATTGATCAAATTCATCACGATTTCCCACATATTGCCAACCATTAGATTTAACTTCATCAATTAAGTTTCTACCATCTTGACGTGTACCATGAGTACCATAGACATGTTTAGAATCTGATCTTGGATAAAAATGTGTTCTACCACCACCAATCATTAAATCAATAACAGGACCTAATGGATATTCACCAATTTGATGTAATGCAATTAAATCTTCTTGAACTCTAAAATCTGTGTGAGCACTAAATGCAGCTGGTGTAGCATCAGTAATTCTTGTGGTTACGACAAGACCAGTTAAATACCCATCTAATTTAGCGGCTTCTAAAATAGTACCACAAGGTTGTTTATAAGGATTAACACCAATGGCACTGTTATAAGTTTTCAAAGCACATGAGAACGCAGTTGCACCTGCTGCAGAATCTGTGACCAAAGAATCAGAAGATCTTGTACGTGAATTACCAATTAAATGTTTATCTAAATTTAAAGTATCATTGATTGGTAAGCCTTCTGTGAATTGTCTAAATGATCTAGTCAATGATAAAGAGGCAGGACCCATCCCATCAGTGACAAAGAAAATAACATTTCTCTTTCTGTTTGAATGTAATGTATTATTATGATGAAAGAATGGAGAACCATCGGACATTTGAATAAAGAAAGTCATAATAAGAATGACAATGAAGCAAGTCATAGTGACTATTTTCTTCTTATTAGTGTTCAAGACCTGTGGTAAGGAAGGATGAGACTTCTTTCTTTGATTCGATCCCTGTAATAATGTTGTATGTTCGTTCGAATTCATATGATATTGTGATTACTCAGACACAAATGTTGTTTGAGTGAGAGGTGTAAATGTAATGATAATAGTAGTAATGTTCTTATTATTTTAGACAACTAACAGTAGTATTATTAACAGATTATAAGTATATTAAGGGGTTAACTTATAGAGGATAAAGTATAATCAGTCTAGAAGTCATCTCGAGTCAAAATTTTAAAATTGATCTCAGAAGTGTGTTATTAATTTTTTTGTGATTGTTGCAAGAAAAATGAACGTGGAACCACCGTCCTATTATTGATAAGAGGTTAAGAAGAGGGGCTTGGTGATAAGGGAAAGAGATCATGATCTTTGATATCAAGAGAGGATATGCTCCCTATGCAATGCAATATAAAATGAGTTGTTTCGATTAGAAACAATTTAAGTGTTTATTCATGGTTATATAGAGTGATATACACATTTAGAAATATGATTGGACGGGATACTGAAACAGTATATGACTATCATTTGGGACTAATATGGAACATTGTCATATCGTAATATGAGATCCTTGAAATTAAGAATTAATTATATGTTGACTCAAACCTCGGTAGCTGATCAACTGAAACCCAATTTTAATCATAATCTCCTTCAATCTGGTTGTTTGTCCTACTCACTTACGGAGTAGCAATATTCGCATTACCTTTTAGTGTAATGCCCACCTAGTTTAGCTTCCGTAGTTTTCATCTTCTTCCTTTTGCTCTGGTTCTTCTTCTTTTGCCCTTTGCTTTCTACTCTTATATAAACCAGACAATCTTTCGTTTTCTGCAATCTCTTTAATCAATCTTTCTCGCAAGGAATCACATTTCTTGTCAATGTCTTCGTTTGTGATATCGAACTTACCGTCATCTCTATCATCTTCTAACCTATCCCTTAACCCAGAGACTTGTAATTCAATCTCTCTCTTGGATAAGTGTTTCACTAAAGATTCATGTACCTCCACAACGTCCTTTGCTTTACTCCTTTGCAACTGGGATAATTTCTTGACACGGTTACCGGACTTTTCTTTACTGTCTTTCCTAACTTGCTGTTGTTTCCTGGCTTTATAATTCAACAATGAGGTCTTCTCATTATCGCTGGCTAGAGATCTTTGAACATGCCCAGACGTGGAAGAACCCTTGGCAGATTTCAACCCAATACCGTTATAAGACATCACTCCACTCCACTATAAATTCACTTGTTTGAACCACCTGATAACTACTAGCTCTTCTTTCTATCTTTTCTATATCACTAGTATAATCATCATTACTACTATAATTATCACTATCGAATATTTCACAATACCAAATTGAAGAATTTGAAAAAAAAAAATGCAACGCCAAAAATATTTCAGTCGCGAAAAAAATTAAAGTAATGAAAGAAAAACTGAAAAATCGATTTCTCGACGTGACTTTTTGGAAACTTCTTATATAACTATTATAAACTTTCTGTTCACAAAAGGAGCTCTTACATTCTTTACCTTTCGAGATCGAATATATATTGACTGTTATTTTTATTTTGTATAAGCCCTTTTTATATACAAACCTGAACCAACAAGGACAAGTATACATTTACAAATATGGCAAGAACTCCAATCTTTTTGAGTAAAAGGCTGGTGAGATTTGCAATCTTAGTTATTGTGTTCCTATTCATTATATTGAATCTTGGTTCACAAACCAAGAAAGTCAACGTTATTGAAAACAAAGATGATTACAGAAAGGTTAGTGGGACTGGTACTAACATCGATGGTATTGATAAGATTGATGTCTTAAAGACTGTAGCTTCTGCTGCTGCTGTTATGGCCGACAGTCAAAAAAATGATGCTAAGGCTAATTTAAAGGCTGGTGAAGCTGCTGAAATTGTCCCACCAAAACATGAATTAACACAAAAGGAAAAACTGGCCGCCGTGGAAGCTAGTATAAAGAAAATCAATCCATCTGATACTATGTCTTTTATTAACCAATTCCAAGGTGTTAAGGGTACTAGACCAAAGGCCTGTTTCGTTACTTTAGTGAGAAACTCTGAATTACATGGGTTAGTCGATTCTATTAGAATGGTGGAAAAAAGGTTTAATGCTCAATTTAAATATGATTGGATTTTCTTAAATGATGAACCATTCACTGAAGAATTTAAAAAAACTGTTCAAAAGGAAGTCTCTTCTACTGTTAAATTTGGTTTAATTCCAGAAGAGCACTGGTCTTATCCAAATTACATCGATCAAACCAAAGCTGCTAAGGCTAGAGAAGATATGGCTCATATTATTTACGGTTCTTCTGAATCTTATAGACATATGTGTCGTTATCAATCTGGGTTCTTCTGGAGACATCCATTATTGGATGAATATGACTGGTATTGGAGAGTTGAACCTGATATCAAATTATACTGTGATATCAATTATGATGTTTTCCAATGGATGCAAGATCATGAAAAGGTTTATGGGTTCACCATTACCATTCATGAATATGAAGATACTATTAAGACTTTATGGAAGACCTCTATGGATTTCTTCAAACAACATTCTGACTATTTAGCTAAGGATAACTTAATGAAATTTTTATCTGATGATAATGGTAAGACTTATAACTTATGCCATTTCTGGTCTAATTTTGAAATTGCTAATTTGAATTTATGGAGATCTCCAGCTTACAAAGCTTATTTCGATTATTTAGATCATGCTGGTGGTTTCTTCTATGAAAGATGGGGTGATGCTCCAGTTCATTCCATTGCTGCAGCTTTAATTATTCCACAAGACAAATTACATTACTTCTCTGATATCGGTTATCACCATGTTCCATATGATAATTGCCCATTAGATCCAGTGGTTTTCAAGAATAATAATTGTGATTGTGACCAAGGTAATGATTTCACTTTCCAAAGTTACTCTTGTGGTAAAGAATATTTTGAAGCTGCTGGTTTAGAAAAACCAGAAGGTTGGGAAAAGTATAGAGATTAGATAACCTTATTGCGATCTTCTATTTCTCTCTTTTATTTATCTTTCTCCCCGGACTATGGCTACTATTTTATAAAAAAACAAATAAATAACTATATATTTTAAGAAATTAAAATAAAAACTATAATAAAATTAAACGTTAATGTTTCATTTCTACATCTTATTCCCTTGGTCTATTATTCTTCTTTCCTTCTATTATGTTCTTCGATTTTCTGAATCTTTAATTTTGAGATGACTTGAAAAAAAAAATATTTTAGTACATAAATTTCAATTTGACATAGTGAATGTATGTAAAACCAACTAAAAGAGCACCATAGCCTAACATAGTCTCTCAAAACTCTCACATTAACAATGTCAAAAGAATATAAGAAACCTGAAAGGTATGTTCCAGGCCCAAATGATCCACTTTTACCACCCCAATTATCTGAATTCAAAGATAAGACCACTGATGAAGTCTTAGCTGAATTAAATAAAATGCCTTTTTTTATGACTCAATTAGATGGTAGTGAAAATGTTGAATTAGAAGCTTTAAAAGCATTAGCTTATGAAGGTGAACCATATGAAGTGGCTGGTAATTTCAAAAACCAAGGTAATGATTTATATAAGACTAAGAAATATAAAGATGCTAGAGCTTTATATACTAAAGGTATTGATGTGAAATGTGACGATGCTAAGATTAATGAAGCTCTTTTCTCTAATAGAGCAGCTTGTGAATTAGAATTGAAAAATTATAGGCGTTGTATTAATGACTGTAAAGAAGCATTGAAATTAAACCCAATGAATTTAAAATGTTATTTCAGAATGGGCAAAGCATTCCTTGCTTTAGATAATTTGGAAGAAGCTCAAGAAACTGTTGATTTCGGTTTAAAAATTGATGAAACTAACGTTTCTTTACAAAATTTAGCCAAAAATATTATTAAGAGAATGGATGAAATTAAAGCAAATGAAGAAGCCAAATTAAAAGAAAAGCAAGACAAAGAGAATAAGAAGATTATGTTAGAAAGTGCCTTAACTTTAAGAAATGTAAAATCCATCACTACAAAGGAACCAGCTGAATTACTTCGAGAATCTCAGACTAAATTAGAAGATCCAATGGATTTCGAATCTCAAATGATTTATCCCGCTATTGTCATGTATCCAACCACAGACGAATTTGATTTCATTGGTGAAGTTAGTGAATTGACTACTGTTCAGGAATTAATTGATCTTGTTATGCAAAGACCACCAAAATGGTTTGAAACTGAAGAACATAAGAATTTTTCTCCAAAGAAATTAATTGCGTTTATGGAAACTGAAAATGGTGGGTTAATTAAAGCTGGTAAGAAACTTACTTTCCACGATATTTTAAAGAAGGAAACTCCATCTGTTCCATTATTCGATTTTGCTTTGAAAATTTTCTTCGTTCCTAAGGTTGAATCCGAGGAATGGATTTCTAAATGGGATAAAAAGGTTGCTCTTGAAAAGAGAGCTTAATTGATTATCAATAATAGTCAATATCATGATGTATCATATACAAGCATTTATTGTAATAAAAAATAGATTTTATAATAATCAGAACTAGGAAAATGAGAAATATACTTATTAAAGTGATCGATACGTACAATACATTATAATATTAGCAAAAATATTCAGGGCTACTATATTTAATATCCCAGTTTTTATATAACCTGTGTATTTAAAATTGGACTAAAAATAATTTTCAAATCTTTCCCAATCTAATTTGATTACTTCTGAGTAAGTTGGATAATCAGTGTAGCCTTCAGCATCTGGTCTGTAAAAAGTACTTCTATCATTTTTGTTTAATGGCAAACCTTCAGCTAATCTAGTGACTAAATCAGGAGTAGAAATGAAATACCTACCATAAGCAATCAAGGTTCTATCGTTCTTTATAGCTTCTTTAGCTAGTTGTAGATGAGCAGCAAAATTACCAGCTCTGATAACAACACCAGACCAGTGGTCATAAATGAAGTCATTGTTATGTCTGTAATCGGCACCATCTGTATCTTCCACCCAATCTTGAGTTACCCTTGTTTCGATAAAATGAACATAAGCAAGGCGGTTACCATCTTGGGCTCTTTTTCTAACTGATCTAATAAGTAAGCATACATTTCAAAAACTTCAGGTTCATCAGCATCAAGCATCCCACTTGATTTATAAAATGGAAGTAATATGATACCAACCTTTTCTGGACCGACAGCATCAATTAACGCATCGACCACTTCAAGACTAAAACGAGTTCTGTTTTCAATGGAACCACCATATTTATCAGTTCTTAGAACTAACGTTTGAAAATTGTTGTAATATATAACTCTTAGCACTATGGATCTCAACACCATCTGCACCAGAAGAAATAATCTTCTTGGTAGCGTTTACATATTCTTGAACATATTGTTTAATTTCTTCTTTAGTAATACCAAACTGTTTAATACCAGCTTTTGCTGCATCTTGTTTAGCTTCTTCACTTCAATAAACATCATCAGAAGCGGAAGCATAACGAAGACCATCTTTTGCCATGTTTGCTGGAATAGCTTATCTACTTAAATTCCATAGTTGAACGAAGACATTTGAACTATTTTTATGGATCTTTGTGAATATTTTCTTTTATTGAATGTTTTGCTCATCAGACGAAACACCTGGAGCGTTGTCATAACCACTAGCTGCGGGACAAATAAAACTTACTTCAGTGTCAATCAATGTACCAATATATTTAGATCTTTGATCATAATACTCAGCGGTTAAATCACCGTTTGGAACATAACCTAAAGAAGTATCTCTTATTCTGGTGACTGGTGCCATGACTGCACGATTTAATAAGGTCATGTCACCAACCTTAATGTGTTTAAATAATTCAGTGTCTTTTAAACCGACTGGTTCAGAATTTTTGAAAAAGGCATTTCTTGATTTATACTTTTATGTTAAATTAGTTTTTGTAGTGTTAGTTAACTTCAACTGTCACTGTTACTGCTATTAGTGTCAGAATGAATGATATTAAACTAACTGATTTAATATGTCAAACCTAATATGGGTGCCCATTTATATAATAAGATTTGGGAACTCTTTTTATGTTCCTTATTTTAGCATATTACTACGTGATAAGTAATTCTGGGTCTGATTACGTTACTGTAATTACAATTTTTTGTTAAAGTTATGTTAACAGGACTAAGCAATCAGGAGCGTATTTCTTGTTTAACAATAGAACCCCACCTTGCAAATGAAAAATATGGTATCAAAAGATCGGACAGGATGAGAGATAAAAACCGAAAAAGACTTTCAGGGATTCGGACAAACTTGTTTGTGTTTGATAGCTTGTGATGTTCGGACAATGTTTCATAGAATGAATGTACTGTTTCAGGCGTTCGGACGATCTTGCAATGTTAAAGAGAAAGAAGACTCAACACACAGTATTATGGCAATTCAAGGACTTTTGATGAAAATTAATTCCCATAAAGAGTAAAAATTAGTGTGCAATTAATATCTGTAGAATTTGCAGGGTTCTATTTTGCATCATACGGCTTTTTGAAATACACCATCTGAGAGTAAACAAAGCAGTCTGTAAAAAAGTAACACAGTGCTGAGGCTCAATTTTGACATTGATATTAAAAAACATCATTGTAGATATAAAATAATATCACCTGGTGTTATGCCCTGAAAAATAGAATATTATTGTATTATACCAAAAAAAGTACACATTTTTATATATCAACCTGAATACTTTAATTTCATCACAATCAAGTCTTCCAGGATGATTTTTTGGTAATTTTGGATTTTACCTTACTTAGACGAGATGTAGATGAATTCGGAAATATTTCGTCTATGTGAAGTGGAGCAATAGGGCCAAATATCTTCTTCGGATCCCAACTTTGTTGAACTTTTAATTGATTTTCTAATGCTGGTGCTTGTGCCCAATCAGCCATCACATCGTGATCTATTTCATCATCGGATGGAATTTCTGGTAGCGAATCTTCTCCAATTGGATTTGGTTGCGCTGGAGGGGCAATTTTGTTTGAATCTTGAGTAGTATCACCACCAATAATATTTCTATAATCTACTCTATCTATATCACCCAAGATATTACTTGTATCTATACTAGGATCGTTGGCTAGCTTTGTGTGAATTCCATTATTCTTAATTCCACTAACATTGGCATTATGATAAGCACTTTTTGATAAATGGTCTGTGTTTGTACTTAAAGAGCGCTTTTTGGAATACATTTTATAATTGCTATACCTAGTCTTTTTCCTTCTTAAGTCATCCTCTAATTGTGATTTTTTTCTCTTTTGTTGGTTTTCTTTACGTTTCTTTTCTTGTTCCTGTTGTGTCCTTATAACTTGTGATAACCTTTTGTTTAATTTAGTCTTTACATCATCTTTACCATGTTCTACAGAAGGAATTAATTGTATGTTTGAAGTAGCATCCTTTAACTGCTTATCCGTGGTCGAAATAATTTCATTTGACTCTTGCTTTTTGTTATCATCAAGACTGCTTGAAAGAATAATTTTCTTTTCGTTATTCAGTGTTGTTGGACCAACACTTGTCGCAGGTATCTTTTCATTTGGGTTTAAAGACGTTAATGAGATGTGTGTAGTTGATGTATGTTTACTCTTTTCAACTGCTGTAGGTGTAATTATTATCTTCTGGGTAGATGGTGATAAGTTTGAAACGCTTTTTGTGGGGGATATTGCGTGTATTCCATTATCATTAATAGATTTATTTGTTTTTGATTCAGTTTTAACAGGACTTTCAATTTTATTTGTGACCTGAGATAGATTTGTAGATAGTAAGCCAAGGTCATAATGAGTTTTAACATTGGTAGAGTGTGTTATGTGATCTAACTTGGGAATAAGAGAATCATACACTTGAGTAGACTTATTAGTGGATAAAGAAGAATTATCTTTTTGTTTGGTAGACACCCTTTCTTTTCTAAGTGGAGATTGCCTCTCTTGATCTTTATTCTTGAAGAAAATACTATTTAAAGCTTCCTGCTCTAAAATTTCAGATTGATTTGCTTTCTTGTGTTGAGGAGATATTCTTTTCAAAGGAGATCCAGTCACATCAATTGAAGATGGGTTGTGCCTTCTTGGAGCCACCGGAGTTGAACCCGTTCTTTGACGTATTTTTTGTTCAAATGATTTAGTTGGAATTGAGGATAGTCTGTCAAAAACTCCACCGGATCTCATAGGATTAGAATATGTACGAGAAGGAGTCTTTGATAATAGTTTTGAAGTAGGACTTTTGGAAGATCTAATTTTGCCTTTAACTGTACTTGAATCACCGTTTCTTGTTGAAGGAGATACGAGTTTATTAGTCTTTTGTGGAGATATCCTACTTCTTCTTTCAATTCTGCTGTACGGATTCACTTGTGCATTTGTTTTGCTTCGTGGAGTAAGAGTGGCCTTAGTTCCTGTAATAGAATATGGTGACGTATTTGATTTAGATAATGGAGGTTTGCTTTCCAATAAAGGATTACTATTGTTATTATGTTTAGTGTTTATACCTGTTGTAGATGCAATGCTTTGAAATTTTAACGTATTATTATTTGATCTTGACACCAAAGGTTGAAGTGATGAATTTTTGACAATAAGTGGATCCTTTTCAGGCAATGGAGCAAACATATTTACTCTGATATTAGTTTTAATTGGTTTGTTTGGAGAATGCTTGGTGGAATTTGTTGCAGTTTTCGTCATTGAGCTATTCGAAAGGACCGATTTACTTATTGAACTATTCTGTGACCTTATTGACGTATTATTTTCCTGTTTGATATCTTCTGTTAATAGCTTATATCCAGTTATTTCATCTTTAACCACATTTGGGTCTGGAACTGTTTTACTGGAAATACTCTTCTCACTAACTTCTTCCTTGAAAGTTTCTTCCTTTATAAGATTGAAATCTTGCTCCTTTTTATGACCATCTGTTATCTTAGTTTGTGATTCTATTAGTGATATACTATGATTTGAGATAATTGATTTATCCTTTTGATCAAATGGGATATCAGCATTCTTCAAAGATTTTTCCACTTTATAAGGTGACCATGGTGAAGGTTCATCTTCATCCTTAGTTTTATTTGGTATAGATGTTTGGGTTTTATCTAGATTGGATATGTTAGTCTCTAAGGCATCATCAACTGATATATTGATTGATTTAGTATTTTTTGGTGTTCGTTGCATGATTGGGGATGGATTAGCAGTAATAAACAGATCTTGCTTCCCAGTAGTTTCTGAATCTATTATAATAGAATTTGTATTATGATCAAATTGTAGAGATTGGATATGATGTGGTGATGATAACCGCGGTACATCTTCATTTGTATGGACCTCTTCTTGAATGTTGGCTTGATTTAAAATTTTGGAAACTGGTTTAGTATCCTCTGGGGATAATAACATTGATTTATTTCTTGACATGTTAATTTTATTATTTAAATTTTGAAACCAGGTGTTCATATCTAGCAATTTTGTATTAATCTTCTTTGTATCATCTCTAGTGATGGAATTGAATATATTCAATGATTTAATAAGTGAATGTGATATGGTATCTGTATTTGACTGTTCTTCTGTAGAATTGACTACTGAGTTCCCCATATTGTAATTTCTACAAATAGAACTGGGTATATTTGTATATCTGCTATAATTGTGTTTGTTGATATGTCAATTACTGGATGAACTTGTACATCATCTTTTCAAAATTTGGATTGTTTTCATTTTTCTAATCAAGATTTCTAAAAAGTTGTAAATAAGACATGAACCTCATTAAAGTAGAGAAAGTATAGATACGAACATTTATTGATTATATAGGATTATCAATTAAATAGTGTTTGTTATTGAATGTTCTCGATTATGTTAATATAAATTTATAAAAGGTTAGAGAAGTTATAAGCAAGAAAAGAAAAAAGTATTTTCAAAGAGGTAAGAAATTAGCTTCTAGATTGATCTTTGGTGTAGTAGGTCTCCCCACAAACTTCTTCCCTTCAATCTTGATGTTGTTAAAATTTGCAAAATCATTCAATGAATCAAATTTACCACTTTGATTTCTCTTAATTTGTTCATTGGTATTATTAATTGTCTTTATTGGTGAAGTATGATGAGGATAACTTAAGGGACTTATTGGTGAATCGTCATCGTCCATATAAATATCCTTAAATCTTTCAAATGGTGTTACTATTTTAATGTTCTTTTGTTCTAATTTCTCCTTTGGGGTCAGCACGGTGTCATCAATATGAAACCCATCAAACTCTTGTGATAATGATATTGCGTTTGATTTTCTATGTGATATTTTCTTATTTGAATATATGCTAGATGGGGATTGTTGAGGTGGAACGATAGAACACCTCCTCATTGGAATGTTCAAATTATTATTAAAAGGAGAATTATTGCAAGGTAGACCTTGTATATCATTTGTGGAAGAAGCAGAACTGATATTTCTTCTGTTATTAAATTTGGCAGGAGAAGGTGTTCTAGGACAAATAGCACTATTCGTTTCATCTATCACAGTAGAATGCTTGGCTATGGTTTTATCTTCTGTTTGTTCATTCTGTTTATTTGAATCTTCTGAATTCTCTCTTAAAGTTTCAAAAGAATATTCATTAAGATGATTAACTAAAATTTTTCTCTCCTCTGGGTCCATTGTTGTTGATGTTGCATTATCATCCAATTCCAATTCTTCCCTATCAGGTATTATTCTGAAATTATTATAATATGAATTTGTTGTATTACTTCTATTTCTATTATAATTATTACTATTCATTCTACTGTTTGCATTTGATGAAGATACACTATCGCCATAAATATTTCTCAAATAGGAGTTTACTGATGGACCAGAACTTGTACTGAAGTTATCTGGGAAACAGTAACTTCTTAATCTTGTACCTTCATCGTTGTTGTTAGTATTGTTTTTATTATTACTGTTATCATCTTTATTATTATCAAATGGTGTTATAGGGCTCCCCATCAAAGAAGAGGATGGTTGATAATTATTAGCTATGATTAATGGTTCAAAAGTGTTATACATTGCAGTTGTATGGTTGTATTTAAATTATGTTATCGGATAGGATTGAATATGATCTCTTTTGTAATTATTGGGTGTTGGTTGTATATATATCAGTTACTGTGAAATAAATTTCCATACATTTGCGTTGAATATATATACTATATATAGCAGTTGATAATTACAAGACCAAATTAGAAGTTATTAGAGATGAGAGATTATCCGGCTCCTAAATGGTTTATATACCGAACTCATATACCAATTTAGTCAATGAGTTGTTTCTTGATGAAATTTAATTTAATTAATGATTGGGAAAGAACGAATAGTGCGAAATGAATCACAGATTATCCGGAAACTATAGATATTGTCTCCTTTCTTAGAGTTTAATAATAGTGATGCTAACTTGACATATGATATTGTAATTGTGATTCTTAATAAGATAAGAATTGTTAGATTTATTGGAGATTCAAACATGTGGCTAATGATTGTGTTCAATAGAATAAAAGACAAAAAAAACAATGTATAGAGGGAATTACCAGATATAACACTAATATTACTATATTTAAGTGGATACAAAAGGAAAAAGAAAAAATGGGAAAAGTCCAGTTCTTGTCTTTCAAATCCCCTAGAAAGTTACTTTTTATTAGGTTTTCTGCGTCCGGAACAGGAAAACAATAGGCTTTGGACTTCAGACAATAGAGGATTTGCAGTCAAAATAGCGATAAACACCCACGTGATAATACGAGACAATACACTTATTGGTTTTACCTATTGTTTTGTTTCGGAGCATAGAAGATTTCGGATAAATGGCTCAACACAATAGACTGTGGCCAGACTCTATTGTTTCCCCTTTAGTATAGGCAAGTTCTGGATTCTCACGGGTGTCAGGATTTTAGTGGTTTAAGATATGTTAAAGACCTACTTGACACAATTTTCAAAGTGTCACTTAGTGGATATTGCAATTTCCAGTGTCAAACGTAAACATGGTATAGTTATATGTTTTTTGTTACTTTTAGATAGAAGAAAACTTTGAATTCTTGATTGAATAAGTAGTATCATTATCAGTATCGAACTAAGTTGATTCTCTTCCGTAATTCATTTTTCTCTTGTGACAGTATTTTAATCAGAGATATATCGGATCTCAATAATTTTATTATCCAACATATATTTATTCGCCAAGTAAGTGTGATATTTAATACCAAGAAAGTTTAATTTCAAATTTGATAATCGCGTTAGAAAATATAACATAAAAAATAATTGTTTCTTTTAGTTAACTTTCCATCACAAATCCGTCTCCATTGATTTTCCCTAACAATAGTGTGTTGATGTCATACCGCAAAAGCATATATATATTGAATAACTTTCCAAACCACATGAAAAGTTTTTATTGTAATAAGAACTTGGCAGATGTCAATAGGGAATATAAAAATGAACGACCGACAAATGAGTAGAATTTTCTATTCTCGGAGGTTTATATACGCCTGTATGTCTTTATTTTAACAATTCATTATGTACTGCAATTTTCCATATTGCATATACGAACTAATAGTTCAAAAATCTATTTATATTTATAGCAATGGTTTTCTTTTTTCCCTAAATAGGGAATCAGACCCTCAATTTTTATTGTTTTTAAATCTGGTTGTTTTTCTTCCAGCCTTCTGAAAAAAAAAGTTCAGCACAAAATTTTTTTGCTTGAAAAAAAAATAATAGCAGCAATGTGCAAGTAAAAAATTAAAGTGTAAATAATTGCTACCATTGTTATTTCCATGGGGGGATAACTTAAACCACGTATGTTTGTATTCTTCTCCTTTGATTTTGATGTGATAACACAATAGTTTATAGCCCAGAAATGAATTCAGCATTCCAAAATTGTCTTCGTTTTCTTTTGTTGTTCTAAATTCATGATGATATCCCACTTTTTATTTAGGAGCTGGCTGTAATGTAAACAGACAGGACAATGGGTTGACCAGTAACTCTATTGTGATCGCTTACATGTAAGTTCAATCTTAGAACTGGTGCCTGTATTTGTATCTTTACATTAGTAAATGTTTATCAATCCAGTAAAACCTGCCCATAATGACAGGTTAACTAAGCTTTGCTCTGACGATAATGTTTTCATTTTAGTTTTTTCACTCTCATTTCTGGCCTCCTTATAGAAGCTATATGTCTCGAAGTTCTTTATATAAAAAAACTAATAATTCATCTCATAGTATCGTTGGAAATAATACTTCCTTCAATTGGTTATTCTTTTATTCTCTATTTGGTAATTTTACATTACACAGTCACAAAAAAAAAAAGAATATTAACACTTACTGCTATAACTACTTATACTTTTTTTAATAGTTTCTTTTTATTTTATTTTGTTTTATTTTATTTTTTGATATAATAATATTATTAGTATCATCCACTCATTAAGCTATACTTTTTATACCACTTTTTTTTATAAATCTTTTTATATGTCAATTATTTTGGTTTAATCCCATCCATTCGTTATTTAACTATACCTTTTTTAAACTCTATCTTTAAATGAATTTTAAACAAACCTTTACTAACATTTATAATAATAATTACAATAAGATTAAAAGATCATTTGATAATGAACCGAAATCAAATGACTGTAGTATTGTAAATACATCAAATGATGAGAATGAAAGTTTGAAAAGAAGACATCGTCAACAAGAACACATTACGCTAAGAAGACAAAGAAGATCTTCTTCACCAACAAGAAGAAACAGACAAAATAACTCACCTTTCCAATTCTCTAATGAATTAAAATCAATGTTAAATAGTAAACCAACTTTACCACCATCACCTTGCTCCTCTTCTGAATGCCTGTCTAGTATTTGTGGAGCTACGACGCCAAGTAAGAAATCTATTGTTTTATCAATTGATACAACGGCTGATATTGTTGAAAATATTGACAATAATCCATTTATTACTCCTCCTTCAAGTGCAATTAAAATTAATAATCATGTGGTATTAACACCTGTTGAAACTCCTTTTCAAAATAGGATTTTAATTAAAAATTTCCAATCTCTTAATATTAGGAACAAACATGTTTGTCATCCAATCTTTGAGGTACCAGAAATACTTAATAACATTATTGGATTCTTAGTCGCTAGCGAAGATTCAAATCTAGAAAAACGTTACAAACAAAGACCACCAGAATCATATAAACATGCTTTGTTAATATACAAAGATGAACTAAAGGCTAAAGAGGTTTGGTCACAAGCTAATAATCAAAAGAAAGAAACTCCATTTTATAATTACAATAAAAATGGTACACTTTTCAACTGTTTAATGGTTAATAAATTGTGGTTCCAAGTAACTTTACCTTATCTATTAAAAAATTTGATTTTTCAAGATGCTTTTAAGTTTAACAAATTTATCGCTACATTTATTGATACAGCCAATCCAAAGATTGAAAAATTGTTATTCAATAGAGTTCAACCTACAGAAGCGATAATTAATACAGGTTCCAAAACAATTCATTGCCTAAATGCACTTGTTGATTTAAAGATTCACATTTGTCCCAAGTTTATTCTACCAGCCAATTGGTTCTCCAGTTTCACAAATTTGCAAAATATCTCTATTACAGGTAATAAAGTGATTAATGATAACTATTTGATTAAGGTGTCTCCATTCTTGAAAAATCTGGTTTCCCTAGATTTAAGAGCTTGTGAAAATATTACTGATGTTGGTGTTGTTGCTATTGCTTTGAATTGTAAGAAATTAAACTCAATTAATTTAGGTAGACATCAAAATGGTGAAAAAATCACTGATATTTCTCTAGTTGCCTTAGGTAAGTTTACACAGGTTGAAACTGTTGGTTTTGCAGGCTCTGCTATAACAGATAATGGAATGTGGGAATTTGCCAAATGGAATGGTGATAATGTGAAGAGATTATCCTTGAACAACTGTAAACAGTTAACAGATTTTTCAATACCATACTTGTTGGGTTTTAATTATTTTCCAAGCTTAAGTGTCCTAGAGATAAGATACTTAGATAATTTGAAAGATGTTAAGTTTATTGTGAAGTTCAAACTATGGAAAAGATCTCAGAAGCTACCTTTACTGATTGAAAGTTGTGAAAGAATTACAGAATTGATGAATAAAGAAGAAAGACATTTACAAAGATATAATACAAGACTTTCTTTAATGGAAATGACAACTTGGGTAAACGAAACAGACAGTGACGATTACACAAGACTTTGAATGTCTTATTTTCATAAATCTAGTCAACAAACAAAACATAATGATCCACTTTTTTAATATATAAACATATTTAATGCCTAATAGTAATAAAATTCTTTCCCCTGTTGTACTAAAATAAACCTACATTTAATTTGAAGTCTTGTTACTATATTGTTTTGGATTTAGTAGTTTACTCATTTTACCCGGCTTTAAGTTGAAAAATTAAGACCAATGTAAGACATCGTTTTAGAAAAAGGTACTACTTTACTCACTTTATTGTAGTTGTGTTCTTCATGTATAAAAAATAAGCAAGTTACAATGACTTTTGTTGAACAATTAGAAGCTGTCAGTACAAATTGCAAGTCCATCAATTGCCTTTGTTGGATTGTTTTTGCTTACGGTGTCCTTAGATTAACCACTCTCTTACTTAGATGTGGTTCTTTAATTTTTGATTTATTCCTTCTTCCTCCTGCCAATTACAAGAAGTATGGTGCTAAGAAAGGGGCTTATTGTGTTATCACAGGTGCCAGTGATGGTATTGGTAAGGAGTATGCCAAACAAATGGCTGCACGTGGGTTCAATGTTGTCTTGATTTCTAGAACTTTAAGTAAGTTAGAAGCTCTAAAAACTGAAATTGAAACTGAATATAAGGTTAAAGCTGAAATTTTAGCCATCGATATTGCCTCTGATGACCAATCTAACTATACTAAGATTAAGGATATATGCTCTGATTTACCAATTACTGCCTTGATAAACAATGTTGGTCAATCTCATTCTATCCCAGTGCCATTCTTAGAAACTAAAGAAACTGAATTAAGAAACATCATTACCATCAATAACACTGCTACCCTATTAATTACCCAAATTATTGCTCCTATTATTGTCAAATCTGTTAAAGATAAGAAGGCTTCTCGTGGGTTAATTTTGACTATGGGTTCTTTTGGTGGTTTGATTCCAACTCCATTATTAGCCACTTACAGTGGTTCTAAAGCTTTCTTACAACAATGGTCTAACTCTTTAGCTGGTGAATTAGCCGGTGACAAAGTTGATGTTGAATTAGTCTTATCTTATTTAGTTACCAGTGCCATGTCTAAAATCAGAAGAACATCTATGTTAATTCCAAATCCAAAACAATTTGTTAAGGCCACTTTGAAGAATGTTGGTAGACGTTGTGGTGCCCAAGAAAGATTTGCTACTAGTACCCCATTTTGGTCTCATGCTATCTATGAATTCATCATTGATGAAACCTTTGGTGTCTACTCCAAGATTGTTAATACTATTAACTATTCTTTCCACAAGTCCATTAGAATTAGAGCTCTAAAGAAGGCTGCTAGACAAGCTAAGCAACAATAAGTTATCTCCAAATATCTATATATATATATATTTCTTTCTTATACAATATTTGTATAACTTCTTTAGTAAATTAGGCTTCCTCTATTACCTCTTTCAGTAACTTACTTGTACTAGATCTATTTTTCGAAGGCGTTAACTTTTTAGAAAACTTGAAAAAAAAAAAATAAAGACAACACTAATAACATGAAAATAAAAATTTGATCTCCAAATCTAACATAAATAAAAGAGTTAGTTAAAAGTTAATAGTCCATTTAGGTGAGTCAACCCAGTAATAACAAATACAAAGATGAGTGGTGCATTGGCAAATTATAAGAGATTGGAAAAGGTTGGTGAAGGTACTTATGGTGTAGTTTATAAAGCAGTGGATATACGTCAAGGTCAAAGGATCGTGGCCCTTAAGAAGATTAGATTAGAAAGTGAAGATGAGGGTGTTCCAAGTACTGCTATTAGAGAAATTTCTTTGCTAAAAGAACTAAAAGATGATAATATTGTCAGATTATATGATATTGTTCATTCTGATGCACATAAATTATATCTGGTTATGGAATTTTTAGATCTTGATTTGAAAAGATATATGGAAAATATTCCAAAAGATCAACCACTTGGTGATGCTGTCATTAAGAAATTCATGATGCAATTGTGTAAAGGTATCGCTTATTGTCATGCTCATAGAATTCTTCATAGAGATTTAAAACCACAAAATTTATTAATTAATGAAGAAGGTAATTTGAAGCTAGGAGATTTTGGCTTAGCTCGTGCCTTTGGTGTTCCATTAAGAGCATACACTCATGAAATTGTCACTTTATGGTATAGAGCTCCAGAAGTCTTACTTGGTGGTAAACAATATAGTACTGGCGTCGACACATGGTCAATTGGATGTATATTTGCTGAAATGTGTAATCGTAAACCAATTTTCAGTGGTGATAGTGAAATTGATCAAATTTTTAAAATATTTAGAATCTTGGGTACACCAAATGAAACTGTTTGGCCAGATATTGTTTATTTACCTGATTTTAAACCAAGTTTCCCACAATGGCGAAGAAAGGACTTGTCACAAGTGGTACCAAGTTTAAGTACTCAAGGTATTGATTTGTTAGATAAATTATTGGCATATGATCCAATTAATAGAATTAGTGCTAGACGTGCTACTATGCATCCATATTTCCAAGAATAAGATAATAATTTATAAAGTTTCTTCAACATTGCTATCATCTCTATATAATTATTATGAGAATCTATGTAAATTAAAAAAGCCAAAAAACACATAAATGCAAACATATATTCAATATTGCTGTTGTTGTTTTGAATTTGACATCAATTATGTGATATTCCAAGACGATCGACAAACGTATGGTAAGAATAAATAAATGACATCATGGATCAATTGTCGCTAATATTTCTTTCAAACGGCAAAGTTTTTAGACAGGGTTTTACTGCATGTAAACAAATGTCAAATGGTCCGTTAACTACGTGTATTGATGGTTTACTTCTTTAAAAAATAGTTTAAGATTTAAGATGGGTATTATAGTATATCCGGAGATTGGCCCTTTTATCCGTTATGTTGACATTCATATCCCCGTGGCATTATACAATTTCTAAAACAAAACTGCGGATAATAATAGAGGGGGACTTAAGAGAAAGTTTAATCCCTGTTGATTGAATTTATTATTTCGACTGTTAGCATGGTTAGATTTTATTGAGACAGAGTTGGTGGTCCGTAAGAGGAAACTTCTGACTAGCTCATACAAAAGAAAGAAGTTTAATTAAAAACGAGTCAGCTAACAAGCATTCTGGCCAGCAAAAATTCTCAATACAGTAAGAGGGGGTGAGAGGAGGGGCCATTCAGAGACCCTCCATCGGAAATCCTCCTACGACTCTACTCCCTTTCTTAATTTACCACTGTTCTTATGCTGGAGAAGAAAAATTAACATTGTTGAAAGAAAGAAAATTTTTTTCAAATTAACTATCTGCCCCGCTCGGAAATCCCATAATCGGAAAGGCAGGGGTGCCCTCTATTAAACCCGGGGATAATTCAGAATAACAATAGGGATTAATGCAAAGACTCAGTGTTTCAATTTTTGAAAAGACAAAATGTAGGTAAAATTGCCTGTTTAGGAAAAGTAATCTACCTAGGCTGATTTTTTTAGTACGGGAACTTTGTAGAAAAAGCAATTCTACTATTATCAGGATAGCTGGCTCCGTGGGAAGTACAATGCAAAATATTATAAATTAAATGGCGGACAAATGAATATATGGATCTCAGCGACAATCGTAGAAGGAAATTAAATCTGGGGTGATTTTTATTGGGACAAGAATTGCCTAGACGGGAAATAATTAGACTTTTCCTTTTGAAAATTAGTTAGGTAACGTTGATGATGTAGTTAAATCATGCTTGTGAAAAAAGTAAAGACACTGTTTTGTGTCTTATCTAGAAATACTTGACCCCCTCACAGCCCCGTCTTACTTGGCTTTGCTTGATTTCAATGGAAGAAAAATTCTTTCTCCTCCAGTTTAATTGATGATATTGAATTCAAACTTCATTGTTATTTTCACAACGGGGCCATAACCATATTATTGCATTGCATGAACGCTCTTTTGTCGTTTTCCCCTCTATTGATCCCATCCAAGTGTATAAATATAAATGTGTTCTCTGTCACTAGTAAGTTATCTTGTCCCTCTTAGCAGAAATAACTAACTTTTAAAAATTTATACCCCCGTTAAATATATATTTTGTCTGTTTTCCACAAAAAATATACCAAACCATATTCGCAACACTGTTACATCATTGTAACAAAATTATATTATAGACAAAAACCTCCATTCATATTATTACTATAACTACTACATTTTTATTTCTTTGAGATAACATTTTATCCTTCCTACATCTGTCTTCCTGTCGTCAATATACCCTTAACGACTCATTAAGACTCACATACATAATCTTATCTCATCACACACTCTGTTATTCAAACCGCAAAACGAGGCGTTTATCAAAGCTCCCACGTTTCCTTTCACTATAAAAATAATATTTTATTGTGTTTTCTGTTATCACAAAAATTTCCTCGAGGAAAATTAAAATCCGTGCACCGCTAAAATCTGACGTTTTTTTGTGTTCACTTGCCTGTTTGTTTATTTTTGTTTGTTTTTTTCATTGTCGTCGCCAGATTTCGCGTAGTGTTGTTTATTTCGAATTGAAAAATAAATACACTTTAAAGAGAAGACATTTAAATAAACAAGTTTCAGCATTTCCCATTTTCCTTTTGATATCATTGGAAAAGTTCAGTTAATTGAGAAACTATATTATCACAAGAAGGTTTAAAAGTGAAAAATAAAAAGATAATATCATCCCAACCTTTCAATCATATTCCATTAATTTTTAATACTTCTAATATAAACTCTTTTTCCCCCTCACAAACCTCTCCAATACTATATTTGCATATTTTAGCTTAATCAGAATTAAACTAAAACATATTGTAATCACTATATTCATTCATTTCTTTTGCATTTAATTATAAACACAACTAAAATAAAATAACACAATGAGAAAAGAATTGAAATTTTTAATACTCGCCAATGTTTCATTGGTATTTTCTATATTATACTACACATTCGATCTACTGACGCTTTGTATTGATGATACATCAAAAGAGGCCTTATTAGATAGTGATATAAATAATACCCCAACCGTGGATGAATCCACTATGTTAATTCCAAAAATTATTCATCAAACTTATAAAACTGAAGATATTCCTGAACAATGGATTGAATCTCAAAAGAAATGTATTGATTTACATCCAGATTATGAATATATTTTATGGACCGATAAGATGGCTCATGATTTTATGGAAAAGGAATATCCATGGTTCTTACCAACTTTTGACAGTTATGAATATCCAATTGAAAGAGCTGACGCTATACGATACTTTATCTTATATAAGTTTGGTGGTGTTTATATCGATTTAGATGACGGTTGTGAAAGAAGATTAGATCCATTATTAAAATTTCCAGCTTTTGTAAGAAAGACTTCTCCAACTGGTATTTCAAATGATGTAATGGGATCTGTTCCTGGTCATCCATTCTTCCTTAAATTAATGAAATCTTTAAGACATTATAAGAAAGATTGGGGGGTTCCATATATGACTATCATGGGTTCTACTGGTCCAATTTTCGTTAGTGTTATTTGGAAACAATATAAGAGATGGACAAAAATGACTGCAGCCAATGTGGTTCGTATCTTACAACCAAATGATTATAAGAAATCTACACATTCATTCTTCTCTATTGCTAAAGGTTCATCATGGCATTTAGATGATGCTCATTTCATGAAATCATTAGAAAATCATGTGCTTTCATGTGTGGTCATTGGGTTCGTGTTTGGTTTCTGGTTATTATATTCTGAATATTGTTTCTATTGTTGGTTATGTTCAAACAGTATTTCTAGTTTAAAGAAATCTGGTATCAATTTATTAAATTCATTAACCTCATTGTATAGAAAATACAAATATGGTGGTGATGAATCAGGTTTACCTCCACAAAATATAACTATTATGTTTGACAATAATGTTGAATTCAACAAAAAGAATAAACAGAAGAGATCAAGAAAGGATTCAAATCGTAATATAATGATGGTCGATTTAGAGAAAAATTGTCCAACTTATACTGATTTATCATAATCAACTGACTGACCCATTTAAAAATAATAAAAACCTGCATGTTTCTATTTTCACTTACTTAATGACTTATATACTTTATATTTTATTATGTGTATGCAATAAAGACAATTTATAATTCATGTTTTAACCCCTTTGTATTAGTTGAGGACTCTAATTCCCATTTTCATGCTATGATCAAATTATGGTTCAGGGCTGTATAATATACTTTAATGCATTCTTCTTCTACTAACAAGTTTATCTCCTATATAGAGATTCTAGCGTGAGATTTAACGAATAATGTTGTAACTACAGATGCAAACGCAGGTACATTGCTGTAAGTAGGAACATAACCATTTAAAATCCGGTATTTTAGAGTACCTAACATATCTACTCTGTTAAGTCAATATTGGTTACTTTTAAAATAGTATAGAGATTGAATTTTTATTGATACAACTATATGTATAAAAAAGATATAGATAGATAAAATATATATAAAAGGGGGGTTAGAAAGGGGGGAATTGTTAGTCCATATATGTCAATGAGACATATTCAATTTTTGTGTTTAATAATAAAAAAAGGGTATAATATTTTCTGTCAACACAGCCTATGGTAAAGCAGCAGCAGAACCTGGAGTGTTTAACCAAGAGTTGACAGTAGCTTGAGATAAACTACCAGAGAAATCATCATTGACTTGAACAATGTGAATGGATTTATCATCACCATTGAAAATAACAGCAGCTTTTAATGTATTACCGACTGGTCTAACGAAATAATCTTGAGTACCACCACCTTGGCCGTCGTGAACATGAGAGATTAATTTATCAGAACCGGCACTTAAGATTTCGAAAAGATCCATTTCACCACAACCAGTTTCCCAACAGGAACAAGCAGCATTACCATATTGTAAAGTTCTTGGAATCTTAGCATTTAATAACCAAATAGCTGGCATATCTTGATTGTAACCGGATCCGTCGTTATCAGTTGGCATTTCAAATTCAAAGACAAAGATCTTAGAGGAACCACCAAACCCATGGTAAGCTGGAATACCTTCACGGTAATAACCACAATCACCATTTGGACCACTACATTCAGTACCGGAGAAGATCATATATTCTTGACCAGATTTTAATGTAACGTCATCTAAAGCGAAAGCGGAACCAGCACCATCAACACCGTTAGAAGCAGCATAAGAGATGGAGTTACCGAAACAACCAGACCAAGTACCACTACCAGCGGTACCACCTTGATGGTTCATAAAAGTACAATTGGTAGCAGAACCTGGAGTGAAATAAGTCATTCTGGTCCAATCACCATTAGAGTAAGAGTTTGAAGAAGTTAAAGAAGATGATGGAGAAGCAGCAGTTAAAGAGGTAGTAGCATCACGTTTTTGAGAAGTACCGTCGTTGTTAGCATTGTTATTGATGTTGTTGTTTTGGGTAGAGGTTTGAGCAGCTGAAACTTCATTGTTGTTGTTGTTGTTGGCCGCAACAGTAGAAGCACCAGTTGCGGTATTAGTAGCTGGAGCGGTAGCAGTAACGGTTTCACCAGCTTCATTAACGTAAACAGTAGCGGTAACTTCCACATATTCAACAGCAACATCTCTCTTATGACGATGTTTTTTCTTAGAAACAGTTTCAGCACAATTTTCATTAGCCATATCACCATCTCTTTTCTTTAAAGCGGTACCTTGATTTGGATAATAAACACCAAATTGTTTTAAATTTAATGGACCTCTGAAATGAACAGATAATTCTTCATCTAATGGAGCTAAATTACCAGAAAATTGAATTGGTTGAGAAGAACAAGCACATGATGTTTCATCCATAGAGGTAACATCATTATATGAACCTGAGATACCAACATTTGAATAGACAATGGCATCAGTAGAGGAACAATAATAGTTACCATCACCGGATAATTGACAGTCAGCGTTAATTAAAGTAGCTAAACTGGTTAAGACAGATAATGTCTTGACTGAATTAAATTTCATATTTTTTTGTTTAGTTTGTTAATAAAATAATATTATTAAAATTTAATTGGGTAAATGAATATATTCTGGTAAAGTGAGTGTCTTTGAGTATGGAAAAAAGATATGTTTCTTATTTCTGTTTTTCTTTAATTGAAATTTGTTATAAGGAAGGACTAATAGTTGGATTGAAAGTTAAATAAAGAGTTAAAAAAAAAGTTTGTTAATTGGATTCAATTCAAAACAGAAGGAAGAAGTAATAAAAGATTTTAGGTCAAAACACTAAAGGATATATTCTTGGGTGGATTTGCAATAAATAATATATATAAGAAATTAAATAAAACAAGCACTAATAATAGTAACAAGTAATTAAAACACCACAGAAGGAAGAAAAGAGAGAAATTAAGTTTTGAAACTTGAGAATTAAATGGGATGGCTGGTAACAAAATCTGAATGGAATAGAATTTCATTTGCTTGGAGTGGTATTTATTTATTTATTGAATTTATGAAATCCAGTTTCTTCCTCACCAGCAAGTTTTGTCGCTGCACATTTGTTGTCTTCTAAACTCTTTTCGTGGAGGAAAAACAGTGAGAGGAACGAATTTCTTAGGGCCTCAACACGAAAATGTTCTTGATGCAAGTCGGCTTTGTTGTGGGAATATACGAAATTACCCAATGCGGGAATCATTCATTTGAGCGAAATTATCCGATTAGGGAATCCCAAGGATGGGAAAGTAAACAACACAATGCACTATTAGCCAAATACAATAGAATCTCTTGAAAAGACAATAACAAAGCGGAAAAAAAAAATTAGGATGGCTGGGGATCTCGTGTGTAACGATATCAAGATGGGAAACAATAGACTTGTAACATTGGAGGGTAAAACAATAGATGAAACTAAACAGGGTCTTTTCCCTGACTTGTTACCCGGCTGCAGTTCTAATTAACGTTCGGGTAAGCACTTGTTTCTTCTCTGTAACAGAATTGTTTTTGATCTCAGTTGTTCGAATGCCTTTGGTAATCTATGAATTCAATACTGATGATCTGCCAGATTTGGTAATATCCCACTTTAAACCATTTTGCAAAGGTTAGCGTTATTGTTAGATGTATATGTAGTTTGATAGTATCTGGATATTTTGTCTAAAAATTGATCTTAATCAACTCAACTATCAGTAGAAAGATTAAACATAAAATAAAATAGCTTTGACACATAAACTATTACAATTCACCCCCTTATTTTATTTTTTCTGTCCACTCAACTTCAAAAGTAATTTCATTTAACACTACTGCTAAACTAATACACATACACACAATGGCTGTCCAAACTCCAAAACAAAGAATGGCTAACGAAAAATTTAACAAAAAAATTGAAAAAAATAGAAAATATGGTAAGAAGAAAGTCTCAAAGAAAGATCCAAATGATAAATTACCGGTCTCTAAATATTGGATCATTGCATTATTATTTCTACTAGTTGGTGGTGGGGTTTTAGAATTAGTTAATTTATTATTTTAGAACTTTATATCTATCATACTCTCCCATCCATTTCTAATATAAATATATTTTAAATAATATAATATAATATATGTGTATCTGTAATAAATTTAATTGAATAATATTAATAATGATAATGAAGATATTAATAAATACTATCTCTTGTTATGATATATTCTTTCTGTTTTTTAAGGGTTCGATCTCATTGAAGTTTCCTAAAACTTTTCACTTTTTTTGAAAAGTTCGAGAAATGGAAGATTCATTCATTGCAAAATGACTATTTAAAACAGTACAAAGTAGGTAACTTAAAGGCATTTTTAGCATACCATAAGGAATCAATGAATGTCTGTTTTACCTAAACTATTAACACCTAATGTGTTTACAAGTAAAATTGGATGTCTGAGTGCTTCTTTTCACTCAACAGCACTACCCAAGAATGATATTATTGAAGACTCAATAAATCAACAAATTGATCAATTGTCAATGTTTGATCCTGATCAAAATATTATTGCTCTGTCCTTAAGTAAGAGTCCTTTAAAGTCGAATCAGAGAGATGAATACCTTTCAAGGAAATTACCAAAAGTAAAGGAAATATTTGGAACTGATCCCAAATATCCAACTCTTATTTCTCATCATATACCTCCAAGTCATCCATCTCCATTTCATGATGGGTTATTACCGGATAGTCCACCACAGCGTGCTAAGAGATTATCTGTCACCTCATTATTAACCAAATCGTGGTGTGAATTAAGATCTGCATACGATATATATTCACAAATGCCAAGATTTACTACTGTACAATTATTATCTGGTACTAAAGAACATTCAAAATTGGAAGTAAAGAGTCATCCTATAAATTTGAAGTTAAAAGAAGTTAACCATGATTTAAGCGTACCTAAGGATAGAATAATTGATCAATGGAGTCAAACCATTTTAAGGTTAGTTTCCATGTTTCAAATTGGTGAAGCTAGAGAAATTCCATGTTTTGCATTTGTAGATATTGTTAAAGAAAATTTCCCAATTATGGATAACTTAAGTGTAGAAGATTGGCAAGTTATATTGAACAAAACAAATTCAACTGAAAGTAATGATCCAACAAGTCAATATGTTATGATTAGTGGTATTATTGATCATTTAAAATTAAATGAAACATCTTCAGGTTTCCCCTTATCTTCAGATGTAAATTCAAAAAATTTTGAGCTTGATATAAATGATTTGTTACAAACCATTAATGATTCAATTGAACAAAATAATTGGGAAATTCAAGTCGCAGATATTAAAACAAGACAAACTTTCAAACCACCAACACAAACATCAGTAGTGAAAACATCGAAGTTACAAGTCATGTACTACAATAAATTATTATCTGTATTGGGCCAAGATCCAAATGTCACTTATGAGACATTAATCTTAAATGCTTATAAGAGAGGTTATAACGTTGATGAACCATTAAATCCTTTGAAAGTGTTTAGTTTAATGACTGAGACCCCATTTTTAATATGTGATATGAAAAGATTACAAAATGGTGAACCAATTGGATTCTCACTATTTGACAAGTTTAATGAAAACAATAGTAAGATTCCAACTGATTTATCATCATATATTGATCAAATTAAAGGTGTAGGGATGGACCATTTACTTGAATTCTGCCGTTCCTGGGAAACACCAGTGACTATGAGATATTTAGCGGTAAGAATGTCACAATTATATCATCTAATTGGTAAGATTCTATCAAAGAATCTAATTATTGAATATTATTGTAGAGGTGCTAATTTCCACAACATATATTTTCAATATAATGATGAAATATTTAATGCTCAACATGTTGACTCCTTGAAATTTTGGTTTGGTAAACGTGATATTGAACCATTCGAACCCACAATCTATAATTTTACCACTTTTTGCAAAAACTGTGATTATCGTGATGTTTGTTCATGGAAAAGAAAAGGTGAAGATATCTGTAAAGAAATGGGAAAAAGTTTTCATCAACTTTAGATTTATAAATTCTATATATTGAATCATATATTCTTGTGTGTATTTCTTAAGATATCATTGTAAATATTGTATCAATTTTATAAAAAATTAGTAATTAAGGCTGGTTATAAAAAATTATTATAAAATGTGTTGTTAAAGTGGCACATTCTTATCCTTGTTTTCCCTAAATAAACTTTGGAGGCGTTTTTACCTAACCAACCTTTTTATCAAGATGAGTCTAGTCATTTTTTGTTCTTTTAATCTAATTATTTCATAATATTTAGGCGTAGGGAAAAAATATTATTCCAAAATATGTGTCTTCCCTCAACAAAATAGAATATATTGATTATTATTAGATAATTTAGGTTTAAAAACATAAATGATACTGCATTTCACTCATTTATGTTAAAGTAACCTCAAAATGGATTTAAAAATTTTAGTTATATTTTTTTATTATTTTCTGAATTATATATTTTTTAACCAATTGTAAAATATTTTCAACTTTCAACTCCCCAAACTAATTAATAGTAACTATTTATTCAAAAATTTAATAAATAAACTCTTATTGTACTTCTATATGAAAATAATGCTGAAACTAGCTCTTTTTTGTTTTTTGGTTCAGAACTCATTAAAAACATTCCAGAATTGGCTCAATTTGACAGATATAGTATTTCATCTCAAATGTTGTAGATTGAGTACCTTTCAATTACAACTTTATTATGCGAACCAAATAATTATAACTTATAGAATACCAGACCAGTATTTCTTAATCAGACCGATTATTGTTATGTATGTTATCTAGGTGTTCTGGTCTTTTATATAAAACTATATATAAAATACTTAAGCGAATGAGTAACGAACTTGGGAACTTCAGACCAGAAGATCCTCTTTATATATGTCAGTTTCTAGATATCATGAAAGACCTTCATGAACAAGAACAACCGTTCTTGAGTGCAATTGTAGACCACAATGCATTCTGTTAATAATAGCAAGACCAGCTAATTAACTTGCGTGACCAGCAGTAGTAAGTGAGATTGTGTGACATGTCCTTAACAGTTAAGTGGTTATTGCAAGACCAGCAATAATAGTATAGCAGGGTGTGACGTGTACATTGTATCAGGTGAGGTATTATTGCAAGACCAGCAATAATAATA